>JBAJNP010000858.1:0-76410 GCA_036877545.1 Yasuhikotakia modesta | reverse complement strand
TGTGTGTGTGTGTGTGTAAGGCTCATCACTGTGTAACCTGTGTGTGTGTGTAAGGCTTATCACTGTGTAATGTGTGTGTGTGTGTGTGTAAGTAAGGCTAATCACTGTGTAACGTGTGTGCAGTGTGTGTGTGTGTGTGTATTGTGGTAAAACCAGTAGAATCTCTATGCTGAAAATGTTCTCTGAAAATATTTGTACTCCGTTGCTGCCAAGTTGATTTAGCCCAGAGCGCAGACAGAATTCCCAGAGTTCTGTTTGGGCTACACATGCTCAAATTTCATTAGCTTGGGGCTGCATCTTGCGCTTGCTATTCTGCAGTATGGGAGCTATTTTACACGCCCATCAGCCCAGCGCTGGCAATCAGGTTATTTGACTACACAACTCCCTGTTATGATCAAGTCACACAGGTACCACAATATGATTGTCACTGAGACAATTGATAACTTGCTAGCCTTGGCAAACTTTGGGCCCGGAGCCTGTGACTGAAATGTCACAGCAACCAAGCTCATCTGAAAGCCCAACAACAGAAACACGCTGAATTCTGCTGAACTTACTGTAGCGTTGAATCAGGTTTGATCATTACAGTTAAGAACCATGAGAAAAATGAAACATTTAAAGCAATCATAATTAATACTAAAAGCTCTGAAAGTCCATTAATCAAACTTTTTTATTTTTGTAATATTTTAACGTTTTTTTGGTAACATGTTCCATAAAAACTTAGTAAAAGTAGTAAAAGAACTTTTTTATAACTTTGTGAGAACATTTAGAGTGTTAGCCAATGTTCTAAGAATGTTCATTGTTAGCTCTGTATACAATATAACATACTAAGCATATAATATATAAAAATACACATTCCAGTCAATTCAAATTAAGCCAATATCCATGTATATCTATGTATTATATCTATTTAACTTGTACTGCAATTCATGCAATTCATACGATCTTCAGCTTTACATATCTTTAGACCACCCGGTACCTTCTCTCCCCTCACATCATCTTCATCTTTAGCTGCTATCTTTTTAATGAGAAATGTTTCCTTTCAATGTGACCATAATCAGGGTCATCTAAAGGCCATCGTTCCTTCTTGTGAGAAACGATTTTCCCGTTCCTAGCTGCTCCTGAGAGCTGTGGAGATGCAGTACAGAGATGAAGAGGAGCACAGGACGAGGTTTTGGCAGAAGATCATGACAGCAGGGATCCATATTGCACATTCCAGTCAAGGAGCTTTATATTTAACCTCCCGGAGCGTTTGAGGAGGAAGGGAGGCTGTCAGTGACAAGGGAATTTCCTATATAGTGTCATATGAAGGGAAAGAAGAACAGAGAGAGTGAGAGATACGGAGAGATGGATTCATTTTATGGAATCTTATGGAATTGATTTGGAAAAACACACATGCTCAAATTCATTTATTCCCAACCGATCCCTGTGCTCTATAGTTCCAATACATGTGCTTATAGCTGCTCCCTGTGCCTTATAGTTCCAATATTTGTGCTTATAGCTGCTGTATAGAATTACATACTATACACCAGTAAGCAGTTGAATGAACCGGCCAAATTAGCAGTTAATAAAGGCAGCTGAGCCTCAGTTTAGTTGCCATGATATTTTAATTGGTTTGTAAAGGTTTAGAACCGTCTAAACTCTTGAGACCCCAAGTAGGTCAAGCAATCCATCAGGACAAGGATATAAAACCACACTTGGCACTTATTAACATTTACATCTATTCATTTAGCTAGAGTTTTATTCAAAGTGACACGCAAATGGGTATAAGACAAGCTGAGATCATAAATTCCACATTTCAGTTACGGAGACAATAAGTTGATTAAATCAAATACCAGACAAAATGTCACTGACAGACATTAAATGCGTGTGAGACATGATAATGGGACCAGACTCACTTAAAGGAAACTTTTCCAGTATGTTCCTCACATCTTTGATAGGGGCGGGGTTACGCAGCCTCAGGCACCTTTGCTAGTGTTATCAACTCCTCGCTGTTTTACTGTCTAGACACTGACTGGAGCTCATGGCTATGACGAAAGAAAAAACATATAGTGAGTGAAATCTATTGGTCAATCTTATGACATCAGAAACTTAGTTCCGCCCAGCTATTTGCATGAAATACATTTGCATTAACAACATTTTAAAACATTTTTAAAGCTCAAGGAGGACGGAAGTGTACAGTTTTTAGACTGTGTTGGCACTATTTAATTCTGTAATATTTTAAAAATTTTCCACAAACAACTTAAAAAATAACAGTTTTGATATATATATATGCACATATACATACATATATAACGTTCTACTAATGTTCCTGCAAAAACGTTTTTTGATAACTTACTGAGAATGTTCAATGTTAGCTGGGTCAGTTTAGCACTGCTACACTTCACACCTCAGTGGGGATTGTAGCTGCAGCTTTGTACAGTTGTGATGGTGTTATTTTGTGAGTGGGTCAAGGTGACCCGCCGGAGCTCTTCAGCTGAAATGAGAGAGAGGTGTTACATTGATCTGCAGAGAACTGATGTGGAAATCATCTCCTCAAATCTCCAAAAACGGAAAACCAGAAGAGTTATACTCTTATTATAATGCGACTTTGCAGATGTGGAGCGTCCAGACCAGAAACTAAGTCTAAATGGGTGAAAAGAAAACCATTTTCAGTTTAGAGTGTAATTTCTTATTACAGTGAAAGTGTATCTGATTATTTTTGTACGGTGTGTCTGTTTATTACTTATTTTTGCTATTTTGTATCTGTATCAGAAAACTTGGCAAACGATATCCAGCTCATTAACTATCTTCCAAATGTTTTCAAATCAAAACTGGCCACACATTTATTTATCCATTGATATGTGGGTTTGCAAAGTTGGCGAGACGTGCGTTTCTAATTAAACCACATTTTTACATGCTATCAGAGACAAGAGCTGGTTTATATCCCAACCTTGAGCAACAGCAACAGTGACAGAAAAATCGGGCACCTGTACCCGCTTTAATAACTGACACGTTGTGAATGAAGCAAATGCATCTTTTTAATTACTAACATGAGCCGATGTTAGTTAATGATTAGATGCTAACAGCTTCCTATTGGTAAATGCAGGGGTTATGTTTGTTTGATATATGCGGCGCTGATGCTTATTGTCCATCTGCTTTATGTGGGATTTTAATCCTTATGTGGGTGATCACAATGACTTGTGAAAATGGCTGAACGTTAATGATAACTCTCAGAAGAAGACCTCCTAGCGCGGGTGTTCGTAACAGAGTGAGACGTGATGAAGAAGAGTTTCTCACCTGGCTTGTTTTCAAAACTCTAAATCCCACATCCTCCATTATGAAGTGAGAAGCTGAGGTGTTTTCAAAGCTTTCTTGCACACACACACACACACACATGCACACACACACACACACACATTTCTCAGCATTTAGAACCCACAAACTTGTACGTGGCGCAGCTCTCCAGAGAATTAAGCCTTCAAAATAAACTCTCTCTCTTTATAAACTTGATTTAGTGGCACAGTTAAATAGACCTGTCATACACAAACTAGACTGTCACTGCACACACACACACACACACACACACACCTTAGAAGCTGCATTAGCATGAAATCCATTCTGTCCTCACTTACAAATTGATATTTTTATGCTCTACATCTAACCCTCACAGAAACACATTATTATATTTGAAGCATAATACAATTTGGTGAATTTATGAGTTCTTAAATAGTGCAGACAACAGACATCCTCATAAACTGTTTTTGACATATTTTTTTATGTTTTTTAAAGATATTTTCAAAAATGTCCCTTGCCAACAGAACCAAACACACATGCATGTTTACAGACAATGAACTGTTAGTTCTGACAGCTGTGAGAAATCAATGACAACTGCTTGCTTATATAATCTGTGCTTTATAAACCATACTGCGCCCCTAGTGGCAGAATATGGCACTACCGCTGTGCACATAAGCTGTTTTCAATAATTCCCTGCTAAAAACCCAAATCAAGTTAACTGAATAAAACACTTGACTAGTAAATGAAATATTATACTTCTAACACACCAGAGGACACAACTGCATTCTTTGCAAATGTATAGCAGCTCACTAACAGTAGATCTTACAGGCAGTGATGAGGAAATGACATCACTTCAAATGTTTGTGGCGCAGGTCAAAAATTTGGCACAGCGGGCTGATTTTCAGGGCATAACATTTGGAATAAACATGCAGATGTGGATCATGCTGAGAAAAGGGGCTTTTGCTGAACTCAGGGGACAAAGAGAATGAGGAGGGTGGAGAGAAAAAAGAATAAGCGTACCTTTATTATGAATGCATGAAAATGAGCGCTCTGGCAATACTACAGTACAGACAGACAGCCTCACAAACAGTGGCTCTGGTACACGGCTCCACTCCCTTGAGAACTCACGCTTCGAATGAGGCTCTGAAAGCAGTACCTTCTAAAGCTCGAACAAGCAGCTCAATCAATCAGAAACAGTACGATTTAAACAGGTTTTTCAGTGTTTTTCTTCCGCATTCATGTGACACAGGTAGAAAACACTCTCATCAGGAGAGCTCCAATCACAACACTCACTGCACTGATTGAATGATTGTATAGAAATCACACTCGGGTACCAAAAAACATCATATAAATCTTATTAATCATAACATTGAAGAGCATAGTCGTGCAGCTGCCATCAAAACACACTATTGAGGCGTCTGGAGGATTCTGTTGTATCCAGCTATATGCTTTACATTCTAGATTCAAACATCTCTTTAGAACTCCTTCAGTCCATGAAGTTTTTCAAGCGAGGTAGACCACAGATGTGAAGAGGCTATTTGCTTTCAGCGCCAGTGCTTTGGAAAGTCTGTAGAACCACCTGGACCTTCTCACCAGAGCTTTCAAAGCAGTCATTTCTCAAGCCACACGCTAATTAGCAGAGCAACAGCAGGTTTCAAAAAAAGACAAATTCAGGCACATACACAGAAACGCACGTGCAAACACAAAAACTCCAACAACCGAACGTCAGCAGAGAAAAACACGCTAGCTGAAGTTTAGTCTTGGCAGTTGAACATGTTTGGACGACCCCTGTCTGAGGGCCTGCTTACCGTCCAAGCCAGCCGGGTTGTTATTTTATCGTCCGCAAAGGTGACCGGCCTTTTTTATCGTAACCACATCGCCATGGAAACCGCTGTTTGTTTGCTGAGGTGCACCTGCAGGAAAAGTTTCGTTTTAAGTCAGCAACGTTTTCTTGGCTTACAGCAAATGCAAATATTTGGACAGAAAGCGTGTTTGAAGACCTGTCACCTTCCCTGAGTGAACAACACCTTCCTGTTAGGAACACGTGCTTCATGTGGGTCCAGCATTTTGGGTGGCACTAGGGAAAAAGACATAAGCCCAAATATATACTCACACATACACACACACACTAAGGATCTAATTTTCCATGAATTATATATCGCTTAACTGTGAGATCTAATTCCATCATTTTCTTTTGCATCGATTTACTACAATTTATAATAAAGTCGTCTCTCGAGCCGTGCCGAATCAATAAAACCCTTTTAGATGTAGTTGTGATCACTGAAGAAAGAAAATTGTCATTAGCTCTTAATGAAAAAAGACCTTGAAAATTAGATTAGATGTTTCACAAGTTCACATGTTCACAATGAATCAGAAGGTGTGGTGAGAGGAGGCAGGTGTATAACTCTGACTGCAACCCAGAACAAAGCTCAAGTTCCTCACAAACGGCGAAAAGGTGAGAGAATGTGCCAGATTGTTAGCATGTGGTGATACAAACACTTTCCCACAATCAAAAACAATTGGTGTAATTCTACCAAACACACAGACCCAGTCGTATTTTGAACTGTCAGACCATGACACAAATAAAGGCTCTTCTAATAAGTAAAAAAAGACTAAGACACTTTGGATAAAAAATTCTGCTAAATAATTAAACGTAAAAGGCACAAAACATATTGCTCATGTCCACTTTCACCACACGACTTCAGTCAGACCTTGAAAATGTAAGCCGCGGTGAAAGCAATCATTTGCATCGACGTCTTTTAATTGATGTTTTGAGCGTTTAAAATCACAGCAGTCTGCTAGCGTGTGTTTTGGTGTGATTGAGTTAGCGGCTGTGTAATTAAAGCTGATTGTGGCAGAAAAGCAGTGATGTGGTTTCGTCCCTGTGTTTAGTGTTGATTTGATTATGGAAATGAGTGTCTTGCACTCGGCACAGTGAGAAAAAGGAGCTGATAACATGACTAAAGTTTCTGTTTCTCCACAGATAACTGCTCGGACATATTCCTCCAGGACGTGTGTATATTAATAGATGTTATTTCAAGGTCTTGCGCTTTATGAAGCATTAATTTACAATAAGATACACTGGGTTTAATATGTGAACTTCATTAAAATTCATTGAAATGTTACTGTGTCCGAACACCTACTAAGTGACCGAGTGTAATGTTAATACAGTCGCATCCAGTGAACGCAACTGTTGAATACCACGCTAGTATTTCTAATGCTAGGTGTCATCTCACAGTATGATCTTTGCTCATGGTTTTGTGGTTTCAAGACACTGTCTGGACATACTGATAAAGCATCTTATAGTGTCACATATCACACACACCAGCTTGTGCCTTTCACCCCATGAATATATATTAAAAACAGAGGAAGCGAAAGCAATGGAGGTGATGGGATTATTGTACCTTTTCACTTCCACCCCACCTCACTTCCACCCCCACCTCACTTCCTCTCAGTAGGAAAAAGTAGTGGCTGTTAAGCGATGACTTCCTGTATTAACTTCTTCCTCTCTCTTTCTGTCCTGGGGTTTTCCTGTCGGGGACCACCGCACAAGCTGTTAGCCTAAAGTTCAGTCGAATCTTCTGCCATGACAGGGGAGGTAGATAATAGGTTGTGGTGATAAAAATAATACAAAATAAACAACAACGGTTACATTGGTGGCTTGTTTCAGCCCAAAACGCCTCTGCCCTAGATCTGAACCATCAATAAAATATGAAGCTCTACGTGTGACTATTTTTTTGCATCGTGATTTCAAAGCCCAAAACGTAACGTGAAAAACTCTGCTTTAAAGTAGCAGCACAAAAGCCGAACGCAAAACAGCTCCACCTCAGCGGCGCGGACAGCTTTCACAACAACAAAAATGAAATGACATTGGGCGAACCGCAACACACCTGCCAAAACAACACTCAGCCATTTATAAAGCAAAAACGCCTGTGACTTTACCAGAACTCTGTTGCTATGGCTCCACATCTCATTAATTTATGCAAATCAAGCATTTATTCGCTTTACCAAATATTTATACGTGGCCGCAAAGGGATTTTTCTTTCTCAAAGAGGAGAGCTATTAAAAAATAAAGACAGATGGAATAAAGTGCATTATTTAAAGCACAATGGAAATAAAGTGAATATTTTACAATGTAAGATTTGTGAGATTACCTTGCTATTGTGTGTTCCTCCAGTATTCAATGTTCCCAGTCTATCCGAGCTGTAAAAGGATAACAATGAAAAACAAAGGTTAAAAACTGTGCCAGCCAACATGGGAATGCTCTCCGAACATTGGATAACATTATCTAAACAGCTCAAAAATGTTCTTGTCGTAACATTAGTAGAACTTTAACATTATATATATATATATATATATATCATATTTATCAAACGAGTTATCAAAACGTTCTTGGTGGGACATTTTAAAAACGTTAAAGAATTAAACTAATTGTTTGAATAGTGCCCAAGCAATAATGATAATATAAATCTAATGTAAAAAACACTTTATAAAACTTCCTTTGTCACCTTATGGAAACATTAGGAAAATGTTCCGTTAACCTAAAATGTTAGCTGGGGACAGAGAGTTGTGAATAACATCAGACTGTAACCTTTTAGTCATTGTCTGCAGTAATAAAGTGGTTTAATGATGAGAGTCCCACACAACAGCAGAGCTCTGTTCAACATGCCACACTCATGTTCCTGTGCTCATATGACTGATTGTTCTCTCAATCAGTACTGATGGGCCAAATGGAAATTTGCTCATCCTGGCAAAGCCCCTAAAACTAAATGACATTGAGAATCAGCATTAAACTCACACCAAAGACTCATGAACTTGAGATCTTTTGTGGAGGACAGAAGAATTTCCTAACATTTTTACCTTTTACCATTTTACTTCCTACCACCTTTAGTGTGTGTGTGTGGGGGGGCTTCTTGGGGGGAATTTGTACCCAAAATCAATTTGGGGGCGTCATTATTTATAAAATAAAACAAAACAAACAAAATTAAATTAAAAAACAGAACAACACACATTTAACAGTATCTTGTTTGAAAAGTTAAATGCTTTAACAAGAATCAAAGATGTGGAGACACTGGGCAGGTGGTTTCCGTCTAAGACGTGAAGAAACGGGAGTTTAACAGCTGCTTTTATCTCGTCACTAATGCATCCTGCTCTCGTTCTCAGCTCTGCGCTAACACCTCTCCCGCCGCCGCATTCCCATTTCTCAGAGTGTGTCTCCTTTCACAACCTCATTTGTAGGTGAGGCGTGAGTCGGAAATGATTCATAATCCTGATAACGCAGCACTAGCAGACAATAGTGAAAGCTAACACACAAAATTTACTCCCACTCAGAAATCAGTTGCACTATAGTTCCACATGTAACAGGAGTTCTCAGTTAGTGTGCTTCCATTATATCTGTATTCCTGTAGCTCAACTGGTAGAGCATTGCGTTAGCAGTGCAAAGGATGTGGGTTCGATCCCAGGAAACACAAGTACTTGCATTAAAAAATGCAAGCATTAAATGCATTAAAAAATGCATACCTTCATTCTAGCAGGACAAAAGCATCTGCTAAAATGAATAAATGTATATTCTACATAGCAGATTCTGTTTATTAGTAACAGGAACCTAGAAGCACAACTGTGTATTTTCTGCTCTTTGGTGCCTCCAGTAACATTTGTGCTTTATTGTCACCAAACGGGCTTTTATGACAGAAGTGCAGTCATAATGTAATCGCACTGCCTCTAAGAGATCAGCTTTATTCACAGACGGATGAGAACAGCGGTTCAGTATCTCATAATGAGAACGCTCATATCTGAAACTGCTAAGACACTTTCTCACATCCAGGACAACCATCTAAATGAGTTCTCAGCCATAACAGAGTCCAACACATTGGTTTGGGACTATATAGTATACTAGAAGACAATTGCTTTTTTCGAAATAGCCCACCAACATTTAGGAGTTTGTCATTTTCTTCTCACACTCTTATCCAAAGTGACTTACAATACGCCTCCTGTAGAGACTGTATCTTTAGAGAGCAACCAATTTGTTCGAAGGCAGATTGTCATAGTTTGAGTTAGCCTATAAACTGACCTCACACTGGCATAATCTGTAGTTTTCTAAGCACAAATAGACAATCTATGCTATGTTATCTATGTTATATAGCACTGATTGCACACAATTCAAGTTGCAGTATCTTAAAAATTCTGTTTCATTTAAAAAACAAAAACAAATATGTCGGACAGACATTTTAAGACAACTGACAACAATTAGAAACAGATAAATTCTATTTAAACTTCAGTGTACAACTTTTGACTCTCTACTGCCACCTCTGTTCAAAACACATAGTTGCAGGTTATTTATGTACTGTGGTATTAGAACTGAAAGCACAAATCATAAATTATTATCATAAACGTCCTCTTGAAAATCAGGACAATTTGAACACCAACCTGTTGTATACTTGCTCAATAACTGATTTTTGTTCATTTTTAACCCCAAGAAAAAATGCATCTTTAAGGAAAATAGCGATCCAACTATATAACCGTTGACATGTTTAGCAAATAAATGTCATTTAGAAATTACTTATGCATTTAAAATGACTGTAGTATGCAAATGATGTATACCATCTTACCATCTATAACAGTTAGTAAGATGGGAGGCTTTCAGAAGCGCAGCGATTGCATTGGTAATTCATTGCTCCCTGTGTATCTCTATTTAGCTCAGTTAATATAAGCAATCAATTTACAGACACCCTGGGCTGCTTCACTGCTAATGTTAAAAGCCTCTAAGGACTGTTTAATATTTGTTATTAAGGCACAGCAGGATCTCTGATGATATAATAATGATTGCAGTGAGATTACTTACAAAACACAGAATACGCTGCAATCACTGATGTCATTTAAATTCAAAGGGCCCGAGAAAACATTGTTACGGATGGGGCCTGTCCTCCCATGGGCACAATTAGTAGCATAAACCATGACTTAGCTAACAATGTTAGGTTTTAAGAACGTTTTCCTAATGTTTCTATTAAGTTACAGAACATTAGAAATGGTATTGTGAATGCACTTGATTGGATAACTCAATTGCTTGGAATATGAATGTCATTTAAATTCTTTGAAATTCTGTAATGTTCTTAAAACGTTCCACAATTAACTTAAGAATAACATTTTTTCTATATGATATATAACTGTATAAACATTCTACTTACACTCCTGCAAAAACATTCTGAGGTCTTAGAAAGAACATTTTGCCTGGGAACATTCTGGAAACGTTCTCTGTTGGTTGTGGGGGTTCTCAACGGGCACTTCCTGTCCGATCATCCCAGTGGCAGAGCTGAAGTTACATGAAACTCATTCTAAAATAGAAAGCATGTGATTTTCTGAAGTACAGCTAATGCATCCACATGCTGTTTATGTAAACACTGTATAACAACCTCAAATACTGCTGCCATAACTGACCCACATCACCCGCCGAGGAGTGTTGCTTTGAATGTAAATGTACGGTTAAATGAATCCTTTCTAATTTGTAGTTTTCTTTCTCTCACATACCTTACAGTTCAACATAACACCAGCACAAACACCTGGTGAGGTCTACAGCTCCTCAGAAACAGATGAACACAGCCAAGCTTTTAAACCAAAGAAAACATCTTTCCTATTCATAATTTACTGTTTGGATGCTAAGAATTTTGGACAGACTTCAGATATCTATTATCTCTTTTAAAACATCTGTGGTATGTTTCCAAAGGCATTTATGGAGATTAAAAAAAGCAATTAAACAAAAAGACTAGCACAAAAAAGCTTGTTTTTTTTTTTACAAATTATGATTTTATTATTTAACCTCATATTTAAATGTTTTATATCTTCTCTTGGTGTTGTAAACCACACCACAAATTAACCGCTCGCTATTTTTATCTCCTGGTTGAATCTTATCGGGTTGTCTTTTGTTGTCATTACAAACAACAGAAGCACTAAAATATAGTCAATAAAACCCCAGCAGGCTGATGTGAGAACAGTTCAGACAGATTTATGGACTGATACATCACACAAACCAACCACCAGATTTACGGTTTTGTTCCATGTTTCAGTGCAGGACACCCTCTAGCTCTGTGGCTACTTCTGTTAGACTCAGCAGAAGCTACATTTATGGGCTTATATGAGTCCGTCAGGTACCCTAAGCACACAGTCAAAACATACCACAGGAATGCTAAATGCTGATTCAAAGGGTTTAGGCCATGATTGGTTGGGGATGGAGAGAAAGACAGAAGGAGAGAAAAGAGAAAGAGAGAGAAGACAGAAAAGGACAAAGTTCGACAGAGTTTCTGTGGGCATGCGTTCTGAATTTTCCCAATTCCTTGTGGGAAGTTAATGGTCGGCAACATAAACTCTCCTGGAGTTGCTGTTTAACTCCAAATATGTCTTGCTTGTGCGTTCACTGCAGGAGACACTCGTTCATTAACTGTATCCCTGTAAACTCAACCCAAACTCAACCCGGAGGCTCCTCAGACTCTCTCACATGCTAAGCCTCTAACAATCACCATCAAACCAATTTAACCCGTGATTCAGACTTCTTAACCACAGTCATGTGTTGACAAACTACCAGCTGTGTTTGCCTTATTTAAGCATCTTTAATGCAAGTTTGACTGGGCCATAGCTTTAAACTCCTGTGTTGCTATAAATAATGTAGTTACTTGCTAAGCGCATGAGGTCTCGTGATTGTAGCTTTAATACAGTAAGGTAAATGGCTGAATAGACGAATGACAGTGATTATCTGGGGCAAGGCTAGGACTTTGGCTCTCTGCTGTATAATTAGAGCTCAGCTCAGCTTGTTTTTGACATTCTGCTGGAACTAGATGGTATATGGGCACACGCCGGCCAAAGAAAACGTCCACCGTCTAATTTAGGGGCAATCCGAGCCACCAATGTCAGCTTCCAGGCTGGAATTTTCAGACGTTGATGTTTTCAGTGTGCATGAGTGCGTGTCTATGCATTTAGACTCTTTTGTTCTTAAAAAGCTAAGCGTAGAGCGACCGCCCTAAAAATTGAAACCACAATGACACGGCTACACCAAAGCAGCTGAAATCATTACACTGTGGACTGAACCCGACTCATTACTCAGTCCGAGAAGAAAAAACGTGGACCATGCAGGAAAGAAAGTGCACAGAGGTCTGTTTACACTGTTCATAAAGGGATATTTGCACAGCAGAATTTGTACACCTGTGGAAATGGAATGTGTGCTTAAATGTACTGCCAGTACATTTCATTAAGCTTTCACCACCGTAGGTTAAAACTCTGAGATCTGAGACCCCTCGTACCCTCAATGAATATGGAACATAATATAGTTAGTATTGCACCCCCCCCACACACACATATATATATATATATATGTATAAATATAGATATATGTAAAACAGTACAAGCTTTAACAGAGGTGTCAGTGCACCAGCAGAGAAAAAGCAGATTTCCACATTTTCTTCTGATGTGTGTAACAACACGAAACACCATCAAATAATTTTGCATAATTTTTCAATTTACCTCAGCAATATTTTTCTGCATACTTGAGTTGCACCAAAAGGGAACGCATGAAAAACTGTCCCTCTTATATTTTTTTACGGGCAGCAGTGCGGCCGCCCACGATGAGGTGTGTCTAAATGCATATACAGTACTGTAGCACCTCATAGCTTCACTTTTCCACCGTGCACCACGACGCCACGGCCCTCTTTCACACTTCATTCAGAAGAGCTAACCTGTTTTTTGGTTAAATGGTTTTGTTATATAAACGCTCACCTTCAATTTTACAGCTTCTCGTTTCATTTCACAGCCTCCTTTTCGGTGTCCTGTGCAGATAAAATATTGAAACCAGGTTAATTTATTACGGTGTAAAACGTTCTGACAATCTTTTATCACATTGAACTACAGAACATAAGTATTTTGCAATCGATACATACTGTAAAGCTTCTGAATATTTATTTACATTTTAAAATAAGAAGCTTTCAATAAAAAAATCCCACTAAATCTTGCGTAAATATACTTGGTAAAAATGTGAATCTGACAAACTTTAATGCTAAAAATAGTTTATACAATAAATAGGATAAAATAATTACAGAACAGTGAAAAATAACAGTGTAACATGTCTTTTCATTTGTCTGTTTTAAATACTTCAGACTAAAGTTCATGTAAGGTTTATCATAAGTGCAGACATGTTATTTTAGAACTTACTGTTGTGGGTAAATTGAGCTCAGTAATTCTGTTAAAGTCTCCTTTTAGAAACGCTGGGTTAATGCATATGAGCACAATAGTGGAATAGAGTGTTCAGTAGAATAACTTTCCTGTTTCTTTGCTTCTCAGGATTAGATCAATGCAGTTTTTCTCCGTTTCTGGTAAACAAACAGCTCCTTTAGAGTTTATCTGCAAAGCTGGCTTAACTTCAAAACTCTTCCTGTGCCGCGTTCACTTTCATTGAATGGCTGTAAGATTTATTCACAGGCAGGAATTTTAAAAAGTAATGAATAATGAAAAATAAAATTAATCAGAAATAAGATGAATCATCGGGTTGAGGAGTAAGAGTCGTGGTATTTGAAGCTGGTTTTCTGCTTGAGTGAGAAATGAACCATGAGTCAAAACATCAGCAAAATCCGTCTATTAACTTCAGACATCCTGAGTCCAAAGTACAAGCCACGCAAACCGAAAGGGGATTGATTTGTTTTTTGCTAGTTTCTGACCCATTACGTCTGTCGTTTTGTCTCCTCAACACCTGCTTCTTACGGGACATTAGTCTTGTTCACAGGGGATTTGCTCACTGGTTTGGCTGATCAAGCAGATCTCATACATCTTTTGTCACAAGAAATTGTCTGGCAAAACACACAGAACGGCCCCCGGGATTGATTGGGGTTTTTTTGCCCACCATGTTGTGACTTGATTGTGAGTGAAAAATATGTTTAGCAGTCACCACTGTGAGGTAGCATCCCAGATAACAAGAAACATTCTTAGAACATTCTCTAAATGTTATCAAAAATATTCTTTTTGATGCTTTTAAAATGTTTTTTTATTATGTATTAAATCTTACTCCTAAGCTGTTAAAGGAATGTTTTAAAAAAACATTCCCAGAACATTCATTCCCAGAACATTCAAAATAAATATATTTTTTAATATTTTTGTTGTTTATCAAAGAACATGTTTTTACAACCTACAATTGTTAGCTGGGTTGCTCTCAGGACAAAGTTGCTTCTAAACAGCAAAAATGTTGGGGTTTGTTCTTTGTGAACAATTTCCTTTAAAGTGTTTGAGAAAACCACTCGACTTGTGAAATTCCTCCAGCGTGATCTAAAACACTTCTGAAGACTTCCAAGTTTGGTGTGGTGAAGCCACAACACATCTGAAGAAACTTGTAGGACCTTTATCAGTAAACCAGTGAGATTTGTGGTGCGTGTGCTTGGTTTACCAACGATGTTAATGGTGAACAAGAGCATCTAGGTCATTGTGGTCTTTGCTGGAGATGTTGTATATATGGTGGTTAGTTGTAATGGTCCCATGAGCTACAGAAAAACAAGATAATGGCATCCACAGTGCTTTTCACAATCACATGTACAGCGAGTCTACGCTAAAACCATCAACAGGAAACCCTCACAATAAACTGTGTGTCTCTGTCTTGGCGAGCGATCACAGATCCTAAATTATTTCAATACTTCAATTAGTCAATTTCAGTGAGAGTTCCTTCCAAACCTCTTTGCACTTGAAAACCATGAAGAACTAAACAGACTCCAGACAGCATCTCCCAGCTTTTGGTAGCAAAGACAAACAAAGTTCTCAGCTTTCATAACACTGGATTGCTTTAAAGCATAGCTACTTCCCAAACTCAAAATGAATGGAAACTTTAAAGTGAAGCAGCCACTCTCATGTTAATGTACTTCAATAAAAGGAGAGAAAATAGAAAGCTAATGAACCCTCCAGAAGAGGTATCGCTCTTCACCCCACCGACTCACTCTGGAGGTCGGGAGCGTACTGCAAAACATACCCAGATGTTGTCTCTATATCAGTCTGGGAAATGGGCAGATCTTTGACAACATCTGACAGAAAACGCTACAGACTGGATAAGAACTGCCCACTTAAATAGGAAGTTATCTGACAGATAAATCAGACATAAATCAAAGCAAAGTTTTTGTTTTTATATGCTGCTAAAACACAAAAAGCACTTTCCCCTAAAGCAGCTTTTCCACTAAGCCAAGTCAGTTTTACTTGTATAGCAGTTTCACAATACAAACTGTTTTGAAGAAACCTTACAGAAACTCAATCCCCCAGGGTCTCGTGAACAAAGCCAAAGGCAAGTGTGGCAACACAAACAGAAATTACACGATTTACAGAGACCAAAACCTCGGAAGGAATCAGACACGGCTGCTGGAACCTGAGCTTCTCTGGTGAGGCACGTTACAATAAACGAACACACTGTACGTCAAACATGGTGCAGTTTACAGTAAACTACCATTTTTAAATGCATTCACAACTGATAGGAATTAGGCAGCCATTATCAATCAGATATGACCTGACAAAGCAAGTTCTTCATTTGACACTAAGACTCAAGTAGAATATTCATAGAATAATTTGGTGTCTCTACAGAAGTTTCATTGTATTTGTTACTGTAAAGCTTTGTGTGTCTTCATTTAACTGCTCCTGAAGCTCTGTTCTCGCCGAAACGTTTCCCTGAAGCTCTTTGCTGTGTTGCTGAGATTAGCAGCCGCATTCAGCAAATTGCTTATGTATATAATCACACAAACACCGTATCAAATATTACACATGGTGAATTAACTTTCTAGTTATGATTCCAGTCATCATATTAATACATACTTGCACTTCTGTGCCAATAAAACGGATCTTGCTACTTTTAAAAGAACCAATTAAATACTGACCATGCATTTTCACTATTATAAAATAAGGGTTTCAGAAAAGATTTTTTGATACAGTACAAATGACATAATACATATTACTTCAATTTATTTGTGTAGATAAATAATTACAAGCACTTACATATTATGCTATACTAAAACTAATCTTACAATAAATTCAAACATTGTTCTCTCAGAATCACAATTAGCAGCGTCTTCGTAAATTGCAAATCCAGTTAAGTCCTGACAACGTCTTAAAGAACTACAAGGTAAAAGCAAGTTCACCAAACCGACCACGTTACAGTAATTCAGGTCTCAAAACTTTGAAAAACGAATCCCGTGGTGATTTTTCACATGCCTCCAATTACGCCTCAAATTGCTAAAAGGAAACAGTTAATTAGGGGCATTACTCCAGAATGACTCCAGTTAGCAAACAGCATGCGAACTTTGCCTCCGACGCTATACGACAGCCAACAGCCGTGGACCATGAGAAAGTGACTTTGAGTCGGTGCTCATTTAAAAGGCAAATTAAAAGCGCTGATATTATCTGATGTAGTAAATGTCAAAACTCTGGCGGTGACTCTGTAAATTCATTTTTGGAGGATAGGCCACCGTTAAATATTTCATGAATAAACATTACTGGATTTGTTATGAGAGGGTCTCAAATGCCTTTCTTTAAAATTGTCTGGCATACATAATAAAGAGTGACTGGATATGAACTTAAAAAAAAGTGCTGTGGGGTTTGCATCTAATATCGCTCAGATGCGCTCCCACATAATGAAAAATAAACGTATGGAGATGGAAAGAGACACATTGCTGTCAACAGTGAGGCGTGGGTTCATTTGCAAAACATAAAAACAAGAAATACGGCTTCGGTGGTATTTGAGCTATAAAGTTATACAGGCTATATAATTCTCATCACTGCTGCTAGTCAAAGTACATTTAAAGTAACAGTGAAAAGTGTGAAATTCAAATGTTAATGTTCAAATTACACTGCAGTCTTCCTGCAAGAGCGTCTATAGCTTTAATGTCAATCACAGTTGCGATTTGAGCGCCGCAATAAAGCAATTAAAAAGTTCTGACAGCTTGATTAATTAATTGATCTGCCTATCAAGTGACTCTGTGGGCAGCAGCGAGAGAACACTTGTGTGGGGGGTGTGGATGAGAGATAAAGAGCGAGAGAATGGGAGACAGAGAGAGATGGAGAGACAGGGGAGAGAGACAGAGAGAGAGATGGAGAGACAGGGGGAAGAGAGAGAGAGAGAGAGAGAGAGAGAGAGAGAAGAAGGGAGAGAAAGAGAGAGGGGAGAGAGAAATGAGGAAATAGGAAGAGAGAGAAATAAAAATAGAGAGAAAAAGAGGGAAAGAAAGAAAGAAAGAAAGAAAGAAAGAAGGTTGTATAATGTGAAAAGTGGATGTCACGTTGTTCCTATGGGAATCTGCCGTCTTTTGTTCCATGTGAGAACTCACAGTGAAAAGCTAGTTAATGAGTGTCACACAATGTTAAAATGTCATCCGAGTGCTATCTGATAATGAACCATGTCATATTTTTGGTGCTTGAAATCAGTCTGTGTGTGGTTGTGGAGGAGGAGGAGTTCTGAGGAAGGGGGGCAGCTGCATGGCACATTGTGTCTTCATTTGATCACACATGCATCAATGACTTTATAATAACCTGCATCATTCATTCACATAAATGATCGCTGGGGTTTAGGGCCCATATGAGCGTATTGCTGAGAGATAGATCACTGTGTCAGAAAGGAAGAGAGAGCGAGAGAGGGAAGAAGAGAGTGGGAGAGAGAAAAACAGTGAAAAACGACTTAATTTTTAAAGGAAAAATACTCAGCTAAAAGACTGAGCAAAATGCAAGACACAAGAACAGACTGCAGGAGGTCTGTGGCGGAGACAACCGTGTTCTCAAAAGGTCAAATATCTGCTGATGTAATGATTATCTTTGCCTGTCGCCCTTTTTTAAGTTAATGTGGTGATTCTAACCCAAGATAATGACGTTAAATGCTTTTATTATTAAAAAATTCAACTCATTTCCTTTGCTTCACACTCATGACTCTAGGAAACTAAAAAACCCTCCACAGAGTATTTTCAGACAAGCTAACAGGGCACAAAAACTCTCTCTTCAATCTTCCAGTTAAAACAGAGTCTTTTTTTAGGAGAATAACAACCAAAACACTGTTTCTTCTCTGCGTTTGGTCTAATAGGGTGTGCTGCTAGGAAGCTACACTGTAATGCAGAAAGCCTATAGCTTCAAAAGTGTGTCAAAAGAAACAACAAAGAGTCTACCAACTTTTCTGAAAAGTGAACGCACTACAGAAAACTTTACTGTTCAACACTCTGTATCTCTCACACACAGAGTTCACCCTGACACCCTGAAATTAAAGATTTGACTTGAGTTAAATACCTTAATCTGTAAAGGTGAGGTTTGATTTTTTGAAAGAGGGTTTTACTGGCAAAGAATGTGACATTAACAGTTACATCAAAAGCCTGACTAGCATTTTTGAGTTTGAATTCCATACAGTTTAAACTACCGTGTTCATTTTCCAAAACAATGGATAGCAGTTTTAATCCAGCTAACAGTTTTAGGTTGTAAGAACGTTCCCCTAATGTTTATATCAAGAAACAAAATGTAACACAAATTTAAAGGTTTAAAAGTGTTCAAAACTGCTTTGACAATTTTTATTCTGTAAGGTTTTTAAAACATTCTGCTAACAACATACAATTCTTGATATATATACAAAATACATATAACATTAAAAAAAGTTACACCAATGATACTGAAAGCATCCTTTTGATACTTCTGGGAAAACTCTCTCCTAGCCAACGTTCTGAGAACATTTCCTGCCAGCTGAGAACCCAATTTAGCCGGTGTATTTTTTTTTACAGAAGAAGGTTTTATAACTGTAGCGAATCTGTAGCCCCACTGCAAAGTATGAGCTTATCCAGATTACAGAATCAATACCAAGCCAAGACAAAACAGGCGTAACTGTACAGAATGGCTGTCTAGCACCTGAAACACCAACAGCTTAGTCTTCAACAAGCTCTCTGAACCATCGCCCACCCACAGACTCTCGGTGCTGAAACTTTGGGGAAAGGCCACAACAATTAACTTACCTCAGAGCTAAAAGGGTACTTCCAAAAGATGAAAAACAAAGACAGACTGTAGGAGGAACAGAGCAAGCGATGGATATAAACTAACAAAAAAAAGCCATTATCTTTGGCTGCTAAAGAAAGAGTTTGTTATTTTCGCAAGATATATAGCATGAATTTGTCTGGCAGCCGAGCACAGCAGCCAATAATCCGCTGGCAGTCTCTTTGCTTATAGTTCGGCTTTACTGGGCCTCTGATAAAAGTAGGGGAATACCAGACAGAAGGAATGAACCCATTATAATAGGTGAACAAGTATTTAAATGGAGTGACAGACATGTTCAAGTTAAATTATGCCTGTTTCCTTGACAACCAAGCTATGGGCAAAGAGACTTTTTGTCAAGAACAAATATCAGACGCGGAGACGTCTGTTTTTGAAGGCAAAGGGGGAATTATTCCCTGCATTGTCTAACTTGTTGTAGCAGGTCCCGTGTGATAAAGCAACGCATCAACATAACATCAGATTTTAACTGCAGGACTAACACGTCAAGTCACTGCAAACGGCCAAAACAGAGTTAGTGTGGAGCACAAGCGACTCGAAGCAGGAAGACCAGCCTCACGCCAGGAGCCGAACAGGAAACCATATGCAAAAGCAAATACTAACACTGCCTTCCAATGTGGAAAGTCTGAATTTAAAATTTCCTACCCGTAAAAGTGAAACAGAACCCCGTTTGGAAACGGTTTTCACTGAATTCAGAGTACATGATGTCATGCGAACATGTGGCACAAACGCTCTCACAAAACATAACAATGATTCATTGCAGTAAGTAATAAACACTGACAGCTGATGATAAACACAGTCTCTACGTTAAATAATTAAAAGGGTTTATTTTTTACACAGAAGGGGAAGTAAAATATGGTGTATTTAACTTTACATACTGATAGCTTTCAGTCCAAATGCAATGACAGGATGTCCTACTCGCAGTCAAACTATGTATTGTTATGTGTTGGAGGAGTGCGTGGCTTTAAATTTGCCAACCCTACCTTTAAAAATAACAAATGTTAGAATTGCATTTCATCTTTTATCCTCCAGTTTTTTCCCCTCCATGGCATATTCCAAGCGCTGGTCAAGGGAATGACATACATCCAACAGGAACGCAGCAGTTTCTACTTTATGGATCACTGCTGTGGAGGGAGGCTGTGAGAAGAGCAGAGATACCTCCTTAAACAATTTATCTTGGGTTATGGAGAAAAGCTTTAGTCACAGACTACTGAATTAAACAGCTGGGACTGATGTTCATTTGAATGTTACCAGAAAGGTCACTAAAAAAGTTACTCATTTCAATTTCACACATTTTTTTTCTACGTAGAATAAATGTCTTGCTTTGAACACTCTCTGTAGACACTATGGTCTACTCTCTTTCTATCACAGAGAAGGGTGTGTGTGGGCCTGTGAACAAGACCTCTCCTTGTGTACCTCTGTTTGCTCGAAGAGGCGTTTTCTCACGTAGCTCCGTCTCACTGGCTGTCTTAGCAAAACTCACACCTTCCTCAAAGTTCTCTGGACACTGCGAGAGTGTGTGTGTGTCGTGTGTGTACTTGTGTAGCTTTATGGCCCTCATTGGCTTCTCTGAGGTCAACTAATTGACCAAGGTATGCAATGATTTCCTGTTTTCTGCGTCAGACGGCGCAGAGGAAATGCTCTGGGTCTGCCAGCTTTGTTGGAAAGTAATTTCTGCCACTGCCAAAACTATTTATTCTGCAGACTGAGGTAAAACAGTTTTTTCTCCATTTTAATGATCCGTTACAACAAATACATAGTTTACATGTCATTATCCCGGGGCTTATTACAGTTCTAAATAATGAAAATTAACATATTTTAGTTGTTTTTCTAACACCACGGGCCTGTCCAGCTAACAATTTAATGTTACCACTAAGCAGCAAAATTATAAAAATGTAAAAATTCTAAATGTTCAAATGTCCAGTTTTTTAAACATAGTATTAATATGATTGCTTGGTTAAAATAACGTTATTCTACCATATTTTTAATTCTGTAACATTTTAAAATGTTCCACTAACAACTTTTTATATATGTTATAAAAACATTCTATTAATGTTACTTTATGATACCTTTAAGGGCACTGTGAGAAAACGTTATCCAACGTTCTGAGAACATTCATCCACCAACATATGAATGTTGTATATACTATACTATGAGTAATGTATAACATGCTATGTACAGTACACACATGCACAGTATAACATACAACATACATGCACCAACCACGCCTGTCAGAAAACCATCATTAGATACACTGAAAAAGAAAACAAGAATTAGACATTAATAATGTATGAAGAAAAAAGCAATCAGTCAACATTCTATGGAAATTTCCAAAACCAAACATGTTTACCTGTCAACAATTTGTTTATTGCAGTTTTGGTGGGAAAGGCAGCTGGCCACGCATCTCCTGCAGCGAGACGCTTCTGTGAACAGCTCTTTAGCCCAGCATGGCTGATTATCTGGCAGCAGGTGAGTGTATCAGGCCAATTAACTGCCTGCCAACTCACCACCCAGCTCATCCAAATCACAAAAACACAACAGGGTTCTGTTTCAGATAAATTATTACCGAGGCCACCCTGTTACTCGCCCTCTAAAAGGTCCCTGTAGAATTTTTCATCATGCATAAGTTTAATGTTGGTTATTTAACAAACGTAAGATGTTTTAAACGCCGCTTGGCTTCAAATCTAAAGCCATGGAGGAGTTGCTGTCTTATCTCTCAAGCGCTCATCATTTTTACACAGCAGTGAAATGAAAATTTATTACAGAATAAATCTGTTGAATCTATAAAAGCTGTGAATGATGACATGTCGTGTCTGAGCGGTTCGTAAAATATTGATGTGCCATTTAATTTTCTTCACGTTTGGCGACGTTACTACAGTAAGTGATACTTTCCAGGAATCGTTATGTTGCAAATGTTTCTAGACCTGTAATAATGCTTTTCAAAGTTTCATATTTATTATCATTTGCAAAACAATAAGAAAATGCTGGTTATTTGGCATGTATATGATAAATTGCATACATTTACATTTATGCATTTGGCATACACTTCAATTGAAAGCGACTTACAGTACATTTAATCCACACAACTTTTGCACTGCTAATGCAAGGCAGTTAGTTAAGCTAGCAGCTAGGCTACAGAATACTGGTTTATAAAAGATGATCGCACAACAAAACAATAGAAAATTATGAATGTGCATCTAAAATGGCATGATGCAAAACAACAATAAACAAATGACAAAAACGATTGCATTGCCCTATCAAACTACATCTCTCATTTACACAATGACATCTTTATTTTCAAGCACTAAACTAAATGGCTTAATGTGTTCCTGGAACTCAACTGGTAGCGCACGTGTTTGCAGCACAAAAGGTTGTGGGTTTGATCCCAGTCAACACACAACTGTACACCTCAAATGGATAAAAGTTTCTCCCAAATGAATAAATGTAATGTAAACTGACAAAACACACTGCTTTAGGTTGCCTGTCACTATTCAGTAATGTAAGAAGTTAGGTTCAAAGTTTTAGTGGTTTTGCATTTGTTTGTGTTTCGCAAACAAAAGACACCACAAGTTTAAATCATTGGCGAGTGGTTTATAATGTGTCAGAATGCTTTTATATCATCTCCAGATGTTGAAAGACATCCATTTATGATGCTTACCTTGTCATCCAATTTCCCAGATGGATGGAACGGAATCTCAATGATAAACGGTGCAGTTTTCACCACCCACTGTAGGGCTTTGCGGTCAGCGGTACTGCGGTTGCAACACCACGCTGTGATGCAACCTGTCAGCGTGCCTGCAGCAGGGAATCTGTACAAATTATTAACCCTCTTCAACTGCGCTGTTGCATTTATTGTCTCATGCAAACTGTGAGATTGATGCCCAGAAGTCTGAGGGTCTGATTGGTTTCTAACTCACGTCATTAATTGGTTCCTTGTTGCACGTTTTTGATACCAACAATTCGGTTTAGGGTGAGATGGTCCTCATTCCATATTTTGGATCTCCACATCACACCTGAGGAGACAGAACATTAGACAAACTACATAACACAGTGTATGCAACACAAACTATACAACACAGTGTACCCACCACAAACTACACAACACAAACCACACAACACAGTGTACGCAACACAAACTACACAACAAAGGTGTGTTGGGTATGTGATTATCTTACCTGAAGGTCTGGAGCTCACCTGCAAAGTCTTCAAATATGTTGCAGAAGATCTGGTTTCTCTGGAATTAGCTGATACTTGTATGTTCCTCAGATCCAGTTGTTATGGAGCCGTGTTGGAGCACTAGAGACAGTAGGGTCAGTAGGTAAATGAGTTAAGGTGCTGAGGGTCCAGTAAGCCCCCCTAACAGCCTGAGAACAATGCAGCAGTTATTATGTGTTTTTACAGAAATGTTGTACATGCAGATGCCTGGTCTGTGTTTGGTGCAGATTCTGGTCTGATCTGGTCTGTTCAGTTTTAGTACTTACCTCAGCAAGAGCAGCTCAGCACGGCAGGGTGCAGCTCTGAGGACCGGTTCTGTTTGCTGGGTTCACACAGGGAATAAAAGGTGTTGGGCTCATTAGGTAGAGAGGCATCATGGGAAGGTGCACAGATGATCTTCTATTCCTGGGTTTAAAAAGACCCAAATAACCTGTTTCTTTACAGTCTTTAAAATCAGTTTTGTCTTATATTTAATACTGTTTAATGTTTTAATTGAGCCTAACTGACTATATATTGTGTTTACCATTATATATTATTATTATTGTTATTGTTGTTGTTTATCTTTAATAACAATAATAATGTTAATAATAATAATTAATATTACCATCAATAGCATTAATAATTATTATTATTATTATTAATAGTACTAGTACAAATAAAATTTACTAGTAATTATAACAGATAGAAGTAGTTGATCAGTTAACAAGAGTGTCACTTTTACATGTAAAAAGGAAAAAATCAGAGGCTCAAGTATTATTTCATATTTTACATGTATAAAAATATAAAATAATACTTTAAGACTTGGATGAGCTAGCACATATTTTCAGGCGCCATTCATCAGCATCATGACATATTTGAAAATACCTGCTGCGCTAAACGGTTCAACATGCTCCTAAAACACACAAATGGTCTGCAACACAATTGCCCAAAGAATTTTATGGCTAGATTCATTACATGTGGCTGATGATGAAAAGATATTGAGGGCATTGTACTGCAGCACTGGAAAAATCAACACGGTTTTGCCAAAATATATCTGGTTTGTTGGTTGGTTTGGAACATGGTTGTGTTTTGCTAAAAACTAAATCAGGGAACAAAAACACCCTTTGTAACAAAAAAGTTTTGCTTGTTTTGCTTGTTAGAAAAGTTATACGCAGTCATATATGCCCTGGCTTGGCTCAGTTTTTGACATACCGATACAGACATACTGTAAAAGACACATCTGACAGCTTTTGAGAATGTGGTTATTCCAAGATAAATACTTAAACAAGACAATTAATTCTGATTTGATTACATTACTTTTCGGTTAACAGAAAAACAAATCCAGTGACGTCTTATTTTCTGAAACGTCATAACACTGAAACAAGTACGTAACCATAAAGGTTGGGGTAGACAAATCTGAGAGAACCGACTACCTACAAATGAGTCTGACAGACTTCTCAAAAAATTACCAGAGGCTCTGGTATCAATGATACCTATGACATATTCAAAAATAATACTGTACGAAGCCATTTAGCGACAGAATTATAATAGGGAGAGTTGATTCAGAATGTTGTTTAGGTCAGGAGGGATATGATGGCTGCAGGAATCACTCCAATAAAAAGTGGCTTGTTATCACTTTCATCTCTCCTGCAGAATCTTCTGCGGGGGGTGGAGCGGCCGCTTCATAAACAAGGATGAACCAGGTCTCACGAAGGAACATTTCTCATTTCAGAACAAATAATCTCCAGTTTTTTTGAACAGCAGCAGGCCTAAAAAATAGCATTTTGGAGCGGCCTGTCTAATGTCCTTCTATTCTTATAACTGCAGGCTGGTACAATATTGTCTGCTTCATTGTGTTCCTCACCTTGTAAGTCTTTCTGGACAAAAGCATCTGCCTAATGGCTAAATGTAAACGTCTCCTTGATGGATCTTCAAAGACCTCACCAGAAGCCATCAGCAAGACCCACGGAACCAGATGTACCTTCTGGAGTTAGAACTTATGCTGGTGGCTCTCCAGTGTACTGGCTACTAAACAAAAATATATGTGTATTATTCAGAAGACATTCATTCTCAAAGTATTCTTTGTATCCAATACAGCATTTTGTAAACACAGTTTATTATTAAAAACTGTGTTTACTTCCAGAATTTGTCCAATCAGCCAACCAGACTGAAACTGACAGGTGAGGAAAACACTTTTTTGGATGCAATACGCTGCAAAAGGTTAAAGAAAAATCTGTGGGTGGTCTATGAGCAGGAGAGTCTGGGACTACAAAGAACTGGAGCATCTTTAAACCTGCAAGCTTTTAAAAAGTTAAGGGTGAAGCCATTTCGAAAATAAGAGAACAAACACTGCATTAAATTCAAAGTGTTATAAGCGAGAGAATTCTTACGCTGCTCTCCAAAGATGTCAGTTTATGTAACACACGAGTGTGTGAGGAAATGATTCACTTAAATGCAGTTCACCTTGGAATAAAGAGATTTTTCTCATTCCATTAATGTGCCAGAAATTCAGGGCAGTTTTTCCACTCGTAAGCACGCAGGACTGCAGACAAACAGCCCCATGAGACCGTCCATTTGAAGGTAATTTTAGCACAACCCTAGTCATAAGTGACTGGTTAACATTGAGATGTTCAGTTATAAAAATGGGCATGCTTTACACTGATTAACACTAACTACCATAATCTCTATAGTAATTTTAATCTCTACAAATAAAACCCCTGCATTTTAACAACTGAAAAATCAGTATTTGCTTTTTATGAATCAATTTCTTTCAGTGGAGTTTAAGCTAAAGAGGTACACAAAAATATATGTAGGCTTGTTTTCTATCATACTGGGGACATACATTGTGATATTACACACACACACACACACACACACACACACACACACTTTGAATTAAATTCAAAGAAATTCAGCCTTCTACTGTACTTTTTATTCTCCTTTTTTTAACAAAAACGTTACAAAATGAGGCAAATAAACCATCTGCTCTTCTGGTGACTTTAAGAAGAGCTTCTGTACTGGTTTGTACAGAGAGGCCGTTTTGTTAGCGGGGTTAGTCTAAGCCAAGGCCCTTTAAATATTCATTCATAAACTCCATCAGTCCACATCAAACAGTCAAGCCACAGAAAAACACAGAGTGAGAGAGAAAGTGTGGGAGGCAAACAGGACCATATGCACACAGAAATAAGTCTAAATATTTATGCTCTAAATATACCACACATTCCCCTGCCGGCTCACTTTATGAGCTACAATATGCATCCTAACCAATATACTGTAAAGCTAAACACCAGGTATGTAAAATGATAAGTGGGAGGGGACATGATACATTATAATCTGCTTCAGCTTGGCTCATGAATATTAATTAGGTGATTTAACAGTCACCCAGGGGTCCTCGCTGAAAAACGATCTTAATTTCTAAAAGTGAGGTTATAATTGTTAACAGCACTTATATGGTTACGTGAAAAAAATAATGTCTAATGTTTGGTATTTTTAACAGTTCCTGTTTTTACTCAACCCAGGATTCCAATGATTAAATTAAGATGAAATATGCTAATGAGTGAGGTGCCCTCAGAGATGCCTGCAGAGCTGCAGTCTGTGGTCTTATCTCTGTTCAGAAGATCACACGGCTGCTCTGGACATTTATTCTGGTACCAGCTGACCAGACAGCAGTTCTCAGGATCAGTGACTTTTACAGTAGCTAAGGAACTTTATGCATGATATTAGTATCTTTAAAAGCACAGAGTTTAAAGGCACACTTCAGGTAAAAATGAAACGTGGAACATCTGGGTGTTCCTGTAGCTCAACTGGTAGAGCATTGCGTTAGCAGCACAAATGTTGTGGGTTCGATCCCAGGGAATACAAGTACTGAAGTCATTGTACATCGCTTTGGATAAAAGTGTCTGTCAAATGAATAAACGTAAATAGATTAATTTACATGTAAAGAAAAGTGCTTTTACACATCAGCAATATAAAAATATAGTCTATATTATATAAAGATATCCATTTAAACACATTTTGACACACTACATTTGAATGAAACTGTAATGAATTAGATTGCTAAAGCAGAGAACGGATGAAACTGTTTGAAAAAAAGTTAGACATTATGATAAAGTCGTACATTCAAACAACATTAAGGTAAGTAAATGTTGCCAAAAACCAGGTTCTTTCCTTGCTTTGGCCCAAAGGATGTTGAGATTTGCTGTAGCGCTCCTGAAAGAACTGAAACTCATCAACAATAACGTGAGAGAAACCTTTCAAATTCATGTCCTGCATGAGTTCTTCTCCCACACAAGAATTCACTGGAGCCCAAAAATGAAAAAACAGTCGGTCTGCAGTGTAATGCGTTGGAAGCGGGGCGTAATTTTTACATTCAGATTCAGTGATGTGGATGAGTCTGACAGATCAACAAACTCCAACACAAACGGCACAGTGTCACGGCCATGCGTCTCCTGACATCTGAGGTGCTGCCTACACCGATTCACTGTCTCTTTCTCTGCCTCTCTCTCTCACTCCTGTATCTTCCCACTTTTCCACTCATTCATCTTTTCTTTCCGGAATGTCCTAGTTAATACACTTTGGCGTGACAGATTTATGCTTTTAATTAGCAGGACATTACAATAAGAGTGTCAGTTTGTGATGAACGGATGAAATGAAAAAGGACGATGAATGTGATTAAAATGGAGGATGAAAATAGAGCTCACAGAGAGAGAGAAAAAAAAATGACACAAAGAGAGAGAGACAGAGGGAGAGAAAGAGAGAGATCCTGTCTCACAGTGTTTCCAAAATACACCAAATCACGGTTCACAAAAATGCTAAGGTTTCCACACTCAACACTGTTTTATTTCTTTTGTAGTGTTTGCAACCACCAAAACACAAAACGCATTCAGATTGTGATTGTAGACACTGTCACCCTCTGATGTGTCCATGATTTCTAAACATTATACTTTAGGAATTGCTTGGTTTCTTTGATGATAGCTACATTTTTTAAAGACTTGGTCTCTTAATCCCACCCCATTCAGGCAGTACAATGCCACACAGATTGCTGGGTGATAGTCAGCTGTACGGTCCACATCCTAGTGATGATGTCATTGGACATTAGCAGTTCTCATGCAGTGTAAACTCACAAAGAAAACAGGATGTGTGTCATGACTACAACAAACTCTGATACAGCGTTTCATTACAGAAAACAACCAGATTAACTAACACACTTTCTTCTTCTGCCCTGCAAACAATTTTTCCCTCAGAAAACGCAAACTACTTCTTTTCTGGAGGGTGTAAAACCAGGCTACCCAGCTAACTCAGTTCCTATAACCAGACAATAAAGTTAATATTATTAACTTGTCCTATTAACAGGACATTTAAAACAAACTTTCAAAACAATGTTTTTGTTACTTAATTAAAATAAGGAAAACGTTCTTACAGCCTAAATTCTACTAGGTTGTACTACAGTTCTAGGGGAGGTGAAACACAAGTCAAATCAATACTATTTAAAAAAAATGGACAAATTGTTGATTTGTGCTTTTTACAAAACGTTATCAAAACAGCTTCACGGAGAACGAAGCTTTAATTCTCTTTCAGAACAAGCCAAAGGCAACTCTGTGGAAGACATACAAAAACTCTGACAGGATAAAGCTTACTGTATACTGCACACTAGCTAAAGCACGACGCTGTGGTTATACAATATATCATCACACAGGTTTCTCACAGCTGGGGTAAGCATTGCCAAAACCCCCATCTTTATTTCTCCCACAGGTGGACTGAACAAATTTCCGACTGTCTTAGTCGCCTGACCCTCTGTTGAACCATCTTCTTTGAGAGCAGTTTAAATTGTGAAGGCAAACACGATACGCTCTTCCTGCCGAAGCCTAGACTCTACAGCAGCAGGCTGCCATCTGCAATATTAATGTCACTTACCTCCGCATAGCAGTACAGTATGCGACAGACAAAGAACTGAAAGAAATAATTATCTCTTATGAAACACAAAGGCGCTGCCTTTAAACCATCAATAGCTGACTTGACTGCATTGTCCTGTGTATAGGTTCAGTGCTTGTTTCTGGAATTACTGTTTTCTACACGTATCCAGATTAAATAAAACATCTGTGCATTTGTGTTAAATCTCAAGGCTGAACACAAGTGGCATTAGAAGGCTGACAGATTATGGCTGGACCGGCACTGAATTGGCCCTCACAAGAAACTCTGCAGATTTCCACAGAAATTGCTGCGCTTTATTCAGAATGTTTCATTTCACACTGTGTCTTTATGAAATATTTTGGCCGACTTCATTATGCGACCAATAAAAGTATATTAGCCTCTGCTATGTTTAAAACATTTGGCCACGTTCCAGACCCAAATGAACATTGCAGTTTTGTGTCTTTTAGTATGTCTATTAGCTTAGAGGCCATCTGTACGCTAGGGTACTTTCAAAACTTTCAAATTAGCAATTAGAAGACTTAAACACAGTTAAAATTTCGCTTGGGGAAAACAGACCAAAAATATGGATGACTTATCATGCACACGCTCATTTTGCCAATCAGATTCCGAATGACCTACAACCTCCATAACTTGTGTCCCTCTACAACTTCCTGTTTGGAAAGGAAATACATTAACGCAGTGAACGGTTGCGCTCGCCCAAAGACTTCATTGTTAAATTCAGTGCACAGATTTTACCCCAAAATCTGGTTATACAGTCTTAGCCTCCTGAAAACGAGTAAAATGCACAAGCAGAGAAACAGAGAACATAAAGCAGAGATGAAATGAAATGAACACTTCTATCTGTGGAGAGAAAAATGAAAGAGGTCTAAAGAAGGTGACAGGAAGAAAAAACATAACAGCTGTGCAGCCACGTCCACTGCCTCTCCTCCCCAACACCACACAGATAGAAACACAGAGAGACACATCATCTGCTGGAAACGGCCCTCCAAAATGAAAAATGTCACCTTGAATGAGGCAGAAATTCCTCAAGCTGAACCTCCCTAAAGTCAGACAGGAGCACAAGAGCAAAGAGCCAATTAAGAGCTAGTCACATATTACCCATCACACAGCTGTAAATTCAGGTATATGGGCCCCCATGAATCACTAGCAGAGGAAACAAGCCATATAGACGTCAAAACAAGAGTTTGTAAAACAGATGTGGGAAGGTGGGGCCAAGAACGATGCTCCTAATTGAAGGAAAATTAAACAAGCTAGACACAAACACATCTCCTCCTTTCACAAACTCACCAGGGCTGAAGTACATCAGATCTGTTTAAATGAATTTATAAAGCATATAAAAGACTGGATGGATCTTATCTTCTAGGATTTCTTTGAGTCATCACAAAATGGTCACAAATTAATATTCTGTTGCATACGAACAGACAAAAATTACCAACAACTTCAAACTACTTGGCAGTAATGATGGTTTAAAACTGCTAAAGGGATAGTTCACCCAAAAATAAAAATTTAGGATTTGGTTTTGTGTCCATGCNAACTCAAACAACACTGAGTTCCACTGCATGGACACAAAACCACTGATACATTTCTCAAAATATCTTCTTACAGGTCATACAAGACATAAAAAATGTTTCAACTATCCCTTCAAGACATTTAACAGAAAATAAAGATATATTAAACAAAAAAAGTAAAAGTAGATATTTTTATTGCTACATCAGTCAACCCTGCCCTGATATTTAGGCAGTTTGTCTGTGTAAGTGGTGTGACATATTACAGAAATAAAATAAAAATACAGCATTTTCTTAAAATCACACTAAAATCACAGTAAACAGTTACTAGCATGTCTAAGATGCTTTTAGAAAGCGCACTGCCATTTTCCTACCCACCAAATGTTTTGTTATTTGTCATTTTAAAGCAAATTCCTCGCTCGCGTCCCTCTAACCTCGCTGGCACTCATAGCGCGAGAGCTTTCAAACACTTTTCTGTTTATCCTTCGTTTCTTATCCAATCCATTTCATCCATTTTCTTATCCATCCTTTTATTTACTGAAGTGCTTGTGGAGAAAGGCTGGCAATAAATACATTTATTTCAGAAATGTTGAAATGTGATAAAATCTTTTGTTTCAGGGACAGTAAATATAAAATCGCTGATAGAGGTGGAAGCTGTTAAGAAGAAAAACAGTACAGTGACCTCCTATTAATATAAATGATATAAGGTAGGGGCTTTGAGTTCATTAGATTTATTCATGGTGAAGAATTATACAAGAAAGAATTAGACATGGTGTCCCAGCTGACAGGAAACCCACCATCTCAGAACGGTGACTGACATTCTCTCAAAGTTATTAAAAAAAATGATTTTGAGGTAACATTACTAGAACATTGTAACACTATATATGCTGTATATCATATATCAAAAAGGCTTCTCTTACATGCCAAGAACTTTCAAAAATACATTTGTAACTTTTGTTACATCATGAAAATGTTAGTGAAACGTTCTTACAACCTAAAATTGTTATCTGGGATATATCACAGTTCAGTACTCAGCCATTGTTGTTAAGCACCTGAATTGACAAGAAAAATATGCAAATTAGATACCAGCGCAAACAATAACGTTTCAGTATTTTATCTCGCAGATGTAGGCGATTCTGTAGGTTTTGAGAAATCAAACAAACTTTAAAAGAGCTTTACAGCATCACTGTTATCCAGACACCTGACTCAGCTCTTTAAAAAACAGAAGTGCGCTCAAACACGCCACACGTCTAAATATATGCAGTTATAACACTCATCTCTGGAGTGTTTGCATGGAGAGAAAGACTTTCATTGAAGTATTCCAGCACAGAATTTAGCATCCGCTTCAACAGTGATGTGGGCGATCAGTGATCTTTTAAATCAACAGCTTTCATACTATATTTTAATAGATTTATTCACTTATTTTTCCTCTACCTATCATCTTTTTGTTCAATGTTAATATAAATTTCCTTGAAAAACTGCACTTCAGAAGGGTCTGTTTTTATTGCTCATGTGCAAATGAAAGAGTTTTGTAAAGAATATCTTTTAAGAACTGACTCGCATACATTTTCAGTTTCTTGCTCCTCATCTGTCACACAAAGTGCTTGTCAATTCCGCGTTCAAAAACAGCAGCTGCCTTTATGAGCATTTAACTGAAGGAGGGGATGCTGTCAGAATAACATTCAAACATACTTAAAATAATAACACAGGGTCTTTTATGAGCCGCAGTCTGTCTGTAAAATCTGCAGAGTGACACCTCAAGATACTCACTAATGAATAGAAACAGAGCGTCTCTCGCCCAGCTTTACTGCTGCTTCATGTATTTTGAAGTTGAAGTGAGCAGCAACGTTGCAACGTAAATCTCAGCACAATGGATAATCCCAGCCAACAATTTTTGGTTGGGAGAACGTTGTTCTAACATTTCCGTTAAATAACAAAAACGTTAAAAATGCAATTTTAAAAAGTTCAAATCAGATAGTTTTTTAGACATTATATATTTTTTATATACTGTTATATACTACATTATACACATTACATACTGCTTTTGATAAACACATTCTACCAATGTTGTTGCAAAAACATTTTTGATAACTTTAAGAGAGCATTAATGTACAAACGTTCCCTTTGTTATCCCAAACGTTAGCTGGGATAACACTGTTTTTTTTCTAACGTTACATTGATATGCAAAGACAGCTATAGGTAAGCAACTACTAGGTGGACTAAACACCGCAGGCAGAACAAATAGCGAAGGCCACTATAACACAAACATGTTTTTGATGATATATGGCATTGATGCAGTAGTATGGTTACAATAACAAGTTGTGTACCTGCTCAACCTTGGTCTGGCCTCAGCTTTCTGTCTATAAAGCTGCTCTCATTCCAGCACATAATAAAAGCGGGAAACACCACACAGATGACTGTCACCTCTCTGGAGTGTGTGTTTTATGCCTATGATTTGTGTCTAGAATTTATGCCACAGCCATTGTAGTCAAGTTTCTGCCCCCTGCCTAGTAAATCACAACCACAGCTGGAGCTGTAATCCCTCTCAAGTTAAAAGAAAACTCACAAAACATCAGGAAAGCAGAGGGACGTTTAAAACAAGAGCCAACGAACCTCCGGCCCTCAGGCCAGAGAGACACAAACCTCTCCGAGAAGCTAGTGATGGACTGACAAACGATCTGAGGGGGGAAATGTGAAAAAAGACACTTGTGAAATGTGGGTGTGATTTATCTGACATTACATCACACAAGCCTCAAGTCTTACAGCATTTTAAAATACATGGAAGGACACTATTTAGATATATTGTTGGCCTTCATGTGGGCTGCTCTCACTTTTTTTTTATCAGAATAAGCTATATTGAGCCTTCCAGCTGCCTGCTAAAAATTGTACCAAAAAATAGTGCACACAGCAGTCAGTCATCAATATACTGGATATACTGGATTAAATCCTAAGGCTGTGCAGAGATTAGACTGGCAATAGAAGCAACACACACACGCGCACACACACACACACGTGCATACACACACACACACACGCACACACGCACTGACCCTTCTTTGCCTCCAGAAACATTTTTGTCATCACTGTTTGATGAATGACATCAGCCGCATGAAAAGTAGGGAAAGCAGACAGTCTCTGGAGTAAAGTTCAGACCGAAACTTAACTCCACTGCCAGACCATCAAGACTGGTTTTTCTATAGTCCTGCTGAAAACCTGTGTTCTGTTTTCAGATCTGTCTTCAGAAAAACGTTTATCTTGGTTAGAAGAATAACTTAAAAAATGTAAGAACTAATGCAAAAATGTTAATACAACATCTAAAACACTTGTTGTTTTGAGCCTTTCAGCATAATTTTGTTATGTATTGGAAATGTTGAAGAAACATATTTTTCAATGTAAAATTGTTAACCAGTTAATTTAGTTTCTCAACACCAACATCTGGTTTAGTCATCAAAAACTCACCCTGTTTACTGCACACTAACTGCCACATACATGACTGATCATGTAAAATTATGATTGACAACTTTGCCATAAAAGCAATTTTTCTCTCTGCGTCTCTCACGTGTACGTGAGTCAGATCCCAGCAACTGCATGAAATTAAGCTAAAATATGCAGCTACACACAATTTACTGATCTCAGATCAGTTTAGCACTTACTCCACACTTTCCACAAAAGGCCACTTCTTCCTCAAGGTCAGTCATGCGTTCAGCCAACTCGTTCGTTCCTTTTTTGCCAAGCGCAGCAGGTTCTGACTAAACGCAGCAGTTTTTATACGTCTGAAACGTGAGTGATGGAGTCTGATCCTGTAAAATGAGAGATGGGAGGTTAAAGCTCAACATATTTTTCAAACATTAGCCCATAATTCATCACACTGGCCACACAGTCATTTCTGATCATACTATGACATTTTCCAGCCAGCCGCAATCCAGGCTCGGTTAAAAATACACATACAAAACTCTTGCAGTGATGTAAGTTGCGACCGCCAAATTATCGGCCTTATTCGAAAAAAGCCACTGTAAACACGACATCTGGCATCGAGTTTTATTTCCTGAAAATGTTTACGATTTGTCTGCCGATGGCCTGGGGAGGATTGTGTTGCTTTTCGCTGCTGTTTTTAAGGTCACTTTTACAAACAGAATTCCTTCTCGTGAGCAGGAAAGAATGCGAGTAGGTTTGACAATCAACGCATTTGAAACACAGATTTTCTTGTATTTTAGCATCAAGTGCTAAAGTGTCGTAGATTCGAATATCATTGGCTGTTGCTAGGTTACGTGAACGCTACGCTTGACAGCAGAGGAAGAATTAAAGATCAAGCGAGAATAGCTACTTATTTTACCAATTTAAAAAAATTATAAAAACAACCACTCCACTTTCAGTTTTAATGTTAATTAAAATGAAGCACTTAAGATGGAGTTGCATCCTAAAATATTAATGCAGTCATAATTTTTCAAGTGTTCAAAATTGGTCTAGGTAGACGGCATAACTGATAATGGCACAAGAAATTGCAGTATTGGATTAAAATTCATATATTTTTATAACAGATAAAGTCAATGAACCAAAATCAAAGTGACTGCATCTTAAATGTGTTTTAATTAACTAAAACACTTACTTCAGTCAAGCAGAGACTATTTTATAAATAATCTATTTTATTAATAAAAAAGCTGCAGGCGTACTGTACACTGTGACTGTATAACATTTCATTGTTGTGTTAATGTCATCAATTGTCATTTGCCACCTATGGTTTACTTAAAACTTTAATGGCATCCGTGGTATAAATAAATGAAGATTTTCCATAGAAAGCACAAAAACAAATAAGAACCTCAATTGTTTGTCATAGAGAGCAACAAAATTAAATGGAGAGCAAATGCTTTTACTTAAAGGGATAAAAATGAAACATCTGATTCTAAACCTCTATGACTTTTACTCTTCTGTGGAAAACAAAAGAAGATATTTTGAGAAATGTCTCAGTGGTTTTGCATCTGTACAATAGAAGTCAATGGGTGCCGCTGTTACTTGGTTACCAACATATTTCAAAATATCTTAAAAAATTTCAGAAACTTCCAGACCTAAAATCTTCTACTGTAAGACAAAATGACAGATCTCAGTTATACAAAGACAATTTCAGGGCGGTTTTACTGTACACGAGTTTGTACAGTATTTCTGCTGAAGTGGGCGTTCCTAAATGCAAGGACCGCAGTACCTATAGTGCTAAAATAACACAAGTAAGAGCAAAACAATCCAGCCACAATAAGCTCCACGGTTTAGATCCTTTCAGGACACATTATGCCAAACTTGAATGCTGTAGAATATTTAACACATAGCCTGAAGCACTGGTGACTGTGGAGAGCTGTTTTCCTGCTGTTGAAGGTGAGAGACATTGAGACTGTCTTTGATTTCCTGCATGTGGGACGTGGAATCAGTCTATCCGGCAGGTCGCAGTTGTCACCGCGTCTCATGAAACCAAATGAAATGCGACAGGGACGACACGTGTGCATGCGACCACGCATGTGCGCATGTCCCTGCTTGTGTTTATGACAACAAAGGGGAAATGAAAGTCCAGCACATGGCCTTTTTCTCTAATCTCAGCAGAGAAGGTGAAAACCAATGAAAATACACAGTGAAAGCCTCAGCAGGGAATAATAGATCCGATTGTAGAATTTTTGTTTTCAATGCAGTAAATGCTGCCGTCACACAGAAAATCTGCATTTGACTGCCTTGAGATTTTTGATAACACAGATGAAGACAGCAACAATATAACCAGGTCTGCCATGAAGGTCACACCTCATATGACTGGAATATTACAATGCAACACAGTATTTAAACACTAAAACTTAAAGCTGCAACCCATAATTATTGAGTAAACTAACCTGCAATGCCATGTTTCAACCAGAGGTAGTGATACAGAGGACAAAGTTATGGATTGCAGCTTTGAACCACATATGCTGAAAGCTTAAAACAGTTCATTTTTAATGACAAGCTGTATAAATATGTGATTAAGTAGCATCATAAGGCAAGCATTGTTATTATAATTTTTGATAACTTGGGAATTTGTTTTGAAACATTAACCCTAAATGTTTAAGCTCCACACCGTTTGTACTACAGACATGAAAGACATTTTAAACTCTGTTGAAAAATAAATGGACTTTCCCTGTTCTTATGGACTCAACAGGCTTATTTTCACCTGGCAAAAGATAAAACAAGGGAAAAAACCCACAAACCATATCTAGAGACCAGAATATATCAAAGAGACCTAGTGAAGTGCTTTGTTAACCTGACGTTCAGTGCCATGGCAACCACATAGCAATACACTAACAACCCCATCAAAACACTTACCGGCTGCATAGCAACACCCTGACACCCCACCCATATCAGTTCTGCAGGGCATTGGTGTGTTGTGCATGTGTAAACGCCACTGACATTTCACTACAGAAAATGTAAAACACAGAATTTAGCACACACCACCTGTCACCGGTTCTCTGCTAATGAAGAAAGTAAATTGCAACTAGACAACTAACTCCTTTCCCAGATCGTATTATTCACCAGAAACCGAATGGAAAAGGTCAAGCGCCGCCCGGTAATCGCTCACCCTCTGCCCTCATAAACTAGTTCCACCAGCTATGTTTAGAAGTGAAGTTGAGGCCATGCTAAGGTCAGGACACCAGACCGGAGAGAGACAGCAGTCACAACCAGCCTGTGTTTGCCGGTACTGCGTGTCATGCTGGTGTGAAGGATCATATCACGTTACTGCCAAATGCTCATTTATCACAGAACCACGATAAACAGCAGCCACATTTGTCAAACACAATACTGGATCCCAAACTGTTTCCCGGGACAGAAGCGCTGACGCCAAACAAACATTCTTCCTCGGCACACTGTACATCACTGTATGTTTAAAAAATAAGCGAATAAATATCTGATCCAGTCACAGCACTCTACAATGACACCGTCCGTCCTTACAGTGCCTCAAGGAAATATAGCCTGCGCTGCAAATATGGTGTAATATTTGTTGTACTTTGGAAATGATGGCTGTATGTCACATTCCTGAAGTCTGAGGTATTATTTTGAGTGTTAGAGAGGGTAACGGTTTATTGGCCCTACGGTTCTGTGCCGTCTCAAAAATACCTCACAAACAGCCAGACTGCTTTGACTTTTATGAGGGCTGGATGAATGGTTCTGAGTCTTTCAACGTAAACACAGACTAGCCTCGGCCGCTGCAGCTCTGTAATGTTTACATGTAACAAGCCAGCTCACTTCTCCCCTCTGACTGAAGCCATAAGACTCAAATTCATCATTAAACTTCATACAGAAAGACAGATCCAGGATCAGCTTATTTCCTAAGGCATCTCATGAATAAGAAAAGAATGGACTGCAATTATAGACATTTGAGGATCTTTCAGTGCTTTGTAAATAACAAAAAAGCCCCACAATGCAACTGTGGCAGATAAGCCTTGCTGGGAACGTTCTCTCATAGTTATCCGACAATGATATATATATATATATATATATATATATATATATATCAAAAATGCTATTCTTAAGTTGATAGTGGAATGTTTTAAAAACATTGCAGGATTTAAAAATGTTTAAATAATGTTCTTAATACCTTTTTATGATATAATGTCTAAAACACTGGCACTTAAAACACACCTACAGCTTTCAGAACATAATTTTTTTATGTTTTTGTTACTTAATGGAAATGTCAGGAAACTAGTTTAAAAAAATTGCTAGCTGGGAAAATGTTTCTTTTTGTCTTTTTACAGTATAATGGGCAGATTTAAAGACTTGTTTTTTGTCCTAATGCTCACTGCAGCATAACCTGACAGAATGCATTCAGCTCTAATGCTAAAGGGCAGAGAGAGAGAAAGAGAGAGAGAGTAAAGATAGCGTAAATGGGGTGGGTAACAGGAGCCAATCAAGTCACGGGAAGGTAGAGGGACTTTTTTAGGTCAGACTGCTGCACTTACACAAACCATGACTGCCCATTTCCCCCCTGCCACTCACACACAACACACACACACACGCAATCTCTGTAGAGTAATACTGAAAATTACACTACTCAGATTCTCTGGCAGCTGATGTCAAAGGCTTTACAACTTTACAGCGCACACAAACACACACAACCGAGCTCTTAGGCAGCTGTCTTCCTGCTGTGCTCACCACAAAGAGCTTAAGTGTTCAAATATCTGCAGTTTCACTATATATTGATAAGAATGACCTCTATTTTATCTCTCTCTCTTTGTTTTCATTCTTTCTCAATCTCTCTTTCGAGTGTGTGTGTGTACAGTTGTGTGACATCACGTAGTGTTATACATGAACCTGCGAGTGCAAATGAAGGTGTGAGATGTATTGCTTTAATTACAGGAATAATTCAACGGAACGATTCTTGGTTTATTACTCACCCTTTTGTCACAATGTCAAGTCTTTGCAAATAACGAAAGGATATATTTTGAAGAAACTTTGTTGCTTTTTAAACCTTCAAAACATGCCAAATACAATACATTGCATTAAAGCAAGCATATAATGGCAGATTTTTAATTTAAAGCAAGAATATAACCTCACAGAAAGAAAATAAAGAAAATAATTCCAGTTCATCTGTCTTAATACCAATAAGGTCTTACTGACCATTGGAAAACCTATATAAGTTGATGACTAAGCTAAATATTGTGGGACATCTTGCCCTCAATAACTTATATGTTGGTTACAGTTCTAGTTTTAAGGCTTACTGTCCCTTTAAGATGACTGTAGCTGGCCGGTTACCCCCGCTGTACTCTAGGTGCGGTCCTCACGGCTAAGGTTGCAGCTCTGGTTCCATACTTGACTGTGACTGATATTATAACCTAATTCTGGCTTTGGCCCAACCATATACACCCAGACTCTAATAACTGAGCATGTGTGAGCCAAATTTCTCTTATTTTACTATGCATAACTCATTTTTATTGCCCCCCACCCCAGCCCACACATGCACCTGATCACATTACCCCACAATGTCACTAAACATACGTTATAGTCACAATTAAATCTCACACGTAGAACAATATACACTCTACAATATACAAAAGAAACACATACACTCACGTTGACTCACACACACACACACATATATACTTAAGTTCCCATTACAGCGCACACCATAATTGCACACTTGGCCTCAGGCCTTAGAAAACAGCGCAATTCCTTTCCACAGTCTGAGGGAAGAAAAGGGAAAATACAAAACGTGAGCAGAAAAAGATTTTTAAAGGGATAGTTCACCCAAAATGAAAACTCCTCCATCATTTTCTCTCCCTCTTGTCATTCCAAACTTTTTCTGCTTCTGAAAAACAAGATATTTTAAAGCACGTTGGGAACCAAACAACAGTGGCACCCATTGACTTCCATCACATGGACACAAAACCACTAAGACATTTCTCAAAATATCTTCTTTTGGTTTTTACAGAAGATAAAAATGAATTCAGGTTTGGAATGACATGAGGGTGAGTAAATGATGGAAACGTTTTTATTTTGGGGTGAACTACTCCTTTAAGTGTGTAAGAATCTGGTTCAGTTTGCTTCACAGACCCTTCATCTCAAACCCGGTGGCTAAATCTGCCACAAAGTGCTGTTTGTTGGGAATGTTTGACAAACAGAGGGATGATATAACACAGGCGCAGCGAGCTGTCACTACAACCTGCTGGGAGGTTTTGCGATCAAGGCAGAGAATAAGAAGGACTGTCAAAAACAAAAAAAAGCAAAAGAATTCCAGCTATTTTCTAATATAAATTTAGCTTTCAATCCTTCTCCTCCCTCACCTGGCAATACCTTTTATAGCCGTATAAAATCACAAGGATTGGGAAAAGCTGATGATGTGCTGTGAAAATCGGGGCTAAAGGAGGGAATTTAAGGGTGACAGGTGAGGCAGAGGATTTGATCTGCTAGATAGTCTATATGTCAGTTGTTTATTGGTGCGAGTGACAAAGACAGGAAAGACAAAAAAGAAAACGTATGTGCTCTGTTCTAAAACCTAACAAGTTGCCTAAAAAGACAGCATTTTAAGGCAAGACATGCATGCTCCAGAGTACAAATTTTACTTAATTATGCCACTTTTTAGTCAATTCCAAAATAACATTGCATGTTTCCCTAATATAGAAGGCAATCCCACAATGCTTTGTATGAACGCAATGACAAAATAATGAATTCAGGAGATAATGAACAAAGTAAAACATCACTATTCTGTGCAGATAAGTACTGCTAAATGCACTAGTTTGCGTATGTAGGCAACTCACTAATGTTTGAAACAAGAGCTTTAAAGAGAACTTAAAGATTGAATTAACAAATCAACAGTTCTTGCAACCCGTCTGAAAGCAGCGATTAATTTAAATTAAGCTCATGCTTATTCATAAAACAATTACTGCATACAGAACCTTAAAAGCCACACCACTGCTTTTAAGATTAACCACCAAAGCAACGCTAATGTCATAGCAGATTAGAGGGCGGAGTTTGTCGTCCGCTACTCGGGAATGCAAATCAGGAATACAGCGATGCGGACAAGCACACGGAAGAATCAAAGCAAAGGGCTTCAGAAGAAAGACATGTCAAATCATCGCCAGGGTCTGTTGTTCATTTCAAGCTCATCAGGAGGAACTGAGCTGGTCAGAATCCTTTTGATAAGCCAAAAGCAATGAAGCCTCAATTTATTTGATTCCGCTTTGATAGTGTCATTCAGTTTTGTTTGCTCTCTCTTTCATCCATGAAGATGTTCCACCACAGAGATCTCTGAGACTTTTAGTACTGCTGAAGATCAGTAGAGAAGACAAAGGTGGATGGAACGTGGCAACATCTGATCCATAACAGAAATTGACGATCCATCCGCTGCATTAAAACAAACATGTAGTCAAAAGAAATGACACAGCCAGGTATTAAGCCTTGCCCAACACTAAAACACTACAGTCAATGGAAAACAACCATACACTAAAACAGACAATCCTGCAGTCAATAACACACATGCTAAAAAACAATATCTTAACAACCAGTTAACAACCAATTAAGCAATAATGTAAATATATCTTGATACTGGACATTTTGAGCATTCATACGTTTAAAAGAACATTTTTATGTTTTGTTACTTGGAAACGTAAGGCAAATGTTCTCACAACCTAAAATTGTTAGCTGGGACAGAACAAATTTAAACCAACAAAACTACTAGCAGCTCAGCTGCTATTTCTTTCAGCAAAAAGAGCTCTTGAGGTAATTTCCATGTTTGAGCTGTTGTTTTCGGAGAGTGGACTGGTGTTTTGAGGATGAGGCTCTGGGTCAGTCCCACTCAAGTACGGTGATTCCTCGACACAAACAAGCCAGAAAGCAACAACAGCTCTGGGAGCAAAACTGGGAGCCATTAGCCAGCAGTCACTGCTGCTTTAAACACGTATTTAAGGAGCTGCCCACCAACACAAAACGGTTCTACCATAGCAACCACCTCAGTTTCTGCTACTGCCACCCGTAATGCTTTCCAAAGTTGTAATTTGACCATGATTTGAGGTACTCCACAGAATTTTTCTTTAAAAATCACAAAAACACACAAGTTTTACACATCTGGCTCAGAGTAACGAGTCTAGTCGGTGACTATTAGGTCCGCTGAGGAGAGTTTAGGTAGAATTGAGGGACTTTGGGAGATCCCATTACAAGCTGTGTAAAGTTTAATAATTGCAGCTGCACTAACTACACTCGCAGTTCAGACTGCAAATAAACATTTGCATTTCTGCTATAACTCAAACTACCATAACAGCCTTTCAGCAAACGAAAATGACCCGTTTAAACGTGATCTTTGTTGTTAATTAAACATCAATTTAAAGCAAGCCATTGTTTATCTGAATACAGTAGGTTTTCCAGGAGTGGTGTGATTTAGGTTCAGACGAGGCACAGGAAACTAAACTTGAGGGTGCGAGGCAAAGAATAAAAGATTAATATTGTCATTAAATTTGAGCTTTGCCTCATTAGCTGTTCGACGCTGATGCATGTAATCCAGCCCGGCCCTAATTAAGTCATAATTATTTTGATTGCTTGTTTTTAATTAGCGAAACGAAACAAAGCAAGTCAGTTGTATGTTGTGAATCAGTCCTCAGATTCAGACACGATCCTCCCTCTTAAAACCACTGTCCCAGCTAACAATTTTAGATTGTACGAACATATTCCTAATGTTTTCATTCTACAAAACTTTCAAAATTTCTACAAACATTCAAAATGTCCAATTTTAGACATTGTGTTAACATTACTTCTTAGTTAAAGTAGCGTTCCACCAACAATAGCAATATGTAATGTTAAAAATAGCTCTACTAACTGCAATGTTTTTGATAACTTTAAGACAACTTATAGAGAATATTAACCAATGTTCTGAGAATGTTCCCTGTTAGCTGGGGTTGGCCAAAGTTCCTAGACTGACTACAGAAAGAAAGAGATAGCGGGAGATAAATAAGGTGGTTTGGTAGTGAGAGAGAGATGCAGAGATAAAACAAATGAGAAAAAGAAAGAGACTGTTTAGCAAAGGGAGCCACAAAGCAGAACCGAGGCTGGTCACATGCTGAACAGAAGCCCTCATGGGGCGGCCATTTTGAGAGAGCGTGTTTAGATGTCCCTTATTGGAGAGATGCAGGCACACATGTGTGCTTCAGATAAGAGCAGGAGAGGGAGGAGAGAGAGACTAGGAAGGAATGAATTTCACGGTCGAGCTCACTATCTCCACATCACTCTGCCACAGCTGTTATCCGCTCATAAAGTGCATAGACTCATCTGTCATGTGTCACAACAGCCTGTGAGAGTTTCAGTGCCTCATTGGGATGTTATGAGAGTCTGACAGAACCTTCATCTTTCAGTCTGCATGGTCCTGCTGGTCAGCTGAACGACTGCGCGTCTGCTCCCTGTACACCAACTAGTGGGAGATCTATTGTGACATGGGTGAAGGGAGCATATGGAGGTCAAACATGCCAGGAAAAGATTCAAATTTGGCTGTGCTCATCAGGTACATGTGTATGTAACTGCTGGTACTGTGCCACTCTGCAGTGTGTGTGTGTGATAGACTGGTCAAACTAACCACCTGTTAGTGTCCTCGAAATCACTGCTGGCTCACAAAACACATTCAGCAGTCAAACAACCAAACAACAGTCAGCAGGAACTTTGACCCTTACTGTGCAACAAGACACACACACTCAATAAGCACCTGTCCCCACAAACTGCACTATATGTGTGTGTGTGTGTGTGTAACAGTGCTGTTACTGGCAATTTCCACAAATAAGGCACAAAACTGTGTCTGAAACACTTGAAAATTGTTCACCTTTGAAGGTCAAACTGAGTATTATATCAGCTTTGCAACTAATGCAACCCTGTTACCAAGATTTTGCTTAGAACTTAAAATAAAAAATACATTTACAATACATTACATACACTTGTTCTACTTGGGGAAAACATGCCTATAAAATAAAATGTTACAATTAAATCTTATGTTGTCCAGAATCTAACAATTAGAATAAAATAAAACAAGGAACCACCAGGAAACAGATTTCATTTAAATGTGCACAATATACACATAAATATGCACAATACACACTGCTGCGCTATACGCGGACAGTTGTGCGGTTTTGTTTAATGGCAGGACTGAAGCTTAACAGGTCCTCACACATGCAGCATGTGAATGTAAAAGTATCATGTAATCAGCTTATCTGACTTACATAATGTGTTCTGACACCACTTTCAATTTTCACCTGCTTCTGTGTGTGTGTCCCAATGTGCATACATATGCAATACCGTACACCACTTTCTAGTCTACTCTAAATAGTGCTGCTATATACTATGAGCCCCACTCTCAGGACATTGGGGGCCTTTGTGACCATTACATGGTTGAGTGTCAGACTCAACAAGATAGTTTTTGATTTCGACTGCTTCACTTAGTAGGGCACAGTAACCTGTCTCACTTACCACACTTATACTATATACTTACTACATACTTTCAAGCACTTGCTGGAATTATTTGAAACACACCCAAAATAATATTCTCATATACATACTTATATGTTCTCTCACACACACACACACACACTCAAATCTGGATAAATGAAAGTAAAATGAATCCGCCCACACATACAACATTTTTCCCTGAGCTCGCAAACCAAAGGATTTTAGTCTTGTTACAAAAAGAACTATTATGTAAATCCAAAGCAATTACAGCTTTTCTCTATCAAAATTGCAATAATACGACGCATTATGCGGTTCTGATTCTCAGAGCATTTCAGGTGACTCTGTAATGTGAGATTCAGTCTCTGACATTTAATTGTACGGGTTTGATTTTATATCCAGCAGTGCCTAACCGGGGGTGAACGGAGTCGCCAAGATCCCTCTTCATTAAAAAGTGCTTCGTTCTGAGAGAATGGATAAAGATGAATTAAGGATAGAAATTGATGAAAGAGACCTAGATGGGAGAGACAATGAGAGAGAGAGAGAGAGAGAGAGAGAGAGAGAGAGAGAGAGAGAGAGAGAGAATGAGAAGTGGAGGGAAAAAAGGCATATAGAACTTTGCTTTAATACCAATGTGTATTCTGCCCTGATGCACTCTGGTATTAGAGAAGTCAGAGAGAGCAATAAAACGCTGCCTGTCCCCTTTGGAGTTGAGGGCGTGTGTGTTTGGTATATGAAATCACCAGAATCCTCAAAGGTTGGCTTTCAGTATTCTAGTACTGTGATGCCAAAGCCCTGTGATGCCACAGCGGACTGTGACGCCATAGCACACTGTGATGCCACAGTACACCGTGATGCCACAGTAGTGCAGAATGCAAAAGTCAATTACATGGCCATTGCAATACAGATCTAATTAGCTGAATAAAAAAGACAAACCTATTATGCCACAACGCCCCTCCTGTGATCCAAACTCAGTGTGTTTTATACCCTGACAGTGATGTCATCAAGCTAAACCACTTAAAAGCCTCTGCTGGCTGTTTATGTGAATATTTGAGGAAATGAAACCCCCAGATGTTGTAAAACCTCAAAAAGGTTCCCCTCTGCTCCGAGGGTCCCGGATAGACTCCGCTCTAATGACTTAACATTTATGTGCTATGTATAGTCTACACAAGAGAGGGAGAAACACATTTAACAGCAGGCTTTGGTTTCGGTGTCTTTAATGTGCTTCCTGTTCTATTTGGCCACATATGAACCACTGAAACAGCGAATAGGAAGGGCCGGTTCTCTCCACACACTCCACTGGCGTAATTTGGTGCTAATGGCCAAGTTTCCTTTTATGGGCTGCTACAAACAGCCACTTGAATTTTACTAGGTGCAATTTCGTGTGCCCGTGCGTGGGGATGTTTTGTTATGAACGCTAATGGCAAACGCTGACCTTTGACTACTTTTATTTAATAGTTAACATCCGCGTGAAATGTAGAAAATTGATCCCAGACCAAGCCTAAGAATTACAAAATGAGCTGATTGTTTAGCATTATAAACTTCCATAACATCTCGTATTTCTTTGAGATTTTGGCCCTCATCTGCTGTCTGTGCGAGCCTGTTAAAGCTGTCGAGTCTGCAGGTTTGGGCGGTTGAAAATGATAGCGTATGATGTGTGTAGTCTACGCCTGTCCTTTATCAGTCTTTATCAGCCTTCAATCTAGATGGAAGATATGAAACACATTTGATATTTTGAGCTGACATCTGAGTAAAGCTCTTAGCGTGTGATGCTCTGTGACATCATCTGCACACCAGCCAATCAACATCAAGCAGAATTTTAGATTACAACATATCAATCTATCATTCTGCCAAATGCTGTCAAAACACTATTAAAAGGACCACGGATTGTGTAACACCTCAGTACAGATGCAAGAGAGTCTAAGGTCAGCTATTAAATATATTAAATTAAGTCAGGCGGCTCAAAGCGTCGCTTTATAGCAGATAATCAGTGTAAAAGCATTTAATGCTTTACCAGGAAAGCAACCTCAACTACTAAATAACTTACGCAATAACCTCTGTTTGATGCAGTCCTCATAACTATTAGAAAGTGTTTTAGTATAAAGTGCCAGAGATAAACATTCTGACTTTTGTTATTATGTTTTTTATTTAACCCACAAGAGAATATAACTGAAAGTGCTGCATCATTTTTAAGCCTCAAAAATATTTTTACTGAATGTTTGAGTCTCTATACAGTATTCTGGTCTGTATATACCTGATAAACAAACAGAACAAAAACTCATTACAGTGATACAAGCAAAAACGCAACAGAAAAATCTTCTTCATATTTATTTTATATACTAAATCATTCATCATGGCGTCGATACTGTATTTCGTTAAAAGTAATACTTAGATGTTAATGTTATTTGAAAGTCATGATTATTTATAAAAAACTAAGGTAAACCAAAACGTACATTTTCCTTGAGTAAAGAAATCTCATGAATTAAACAGGCAAAATGTTATAAGCTCTGAGGCATCAAAGACATAGAACTGTGTTCAAATGCAGAGTGTGTGTGTGTGTGTGTGTGTGTGTTATGAGATGTGTAAGGTGTTGATGCATTTCAGATTATGCTCAAAGGTGCGAAAAGCTTTTTTGAAGAAAGCCACGGACAATACATAGCAAGCCTGTGCATTATTCACTCTGCCAGCAGGGAAAAAGATTGAGAAGATATCAGAGGCTCTCTGTGGATTCCTCAAGAGCAAAATGTTTACTCATTTCCTTCTAAAACAACTTCCCTTGCCTTGGATATTACGTACGGCTGCATATCCTCTATATTTACGAAACAGGCTCTTCCTGGAAAATCATCATGATACTCACACGCCGCTATATAAAGCTCACAGGTGGGTCATTAATAAAGCATTGAGGTATAAAATAGACAGTATTGGGATTGTTGCCACCAACAAAATCGCCTACAGCATTTTAAAACCATGGCAATATAAATTATTGCAGTTGGCTTTAGAGGTTGGGAGCCATAATACGCTTGAAAATAATTGAATCCTCTGAGAAGTAACAATTCAAGGATATGCTCAACCCAGCTTACAGGGAATGTTCTCAGAATGTTGGCTAATGTTCTCAAACAAATGAAAAAAAAACTACTTAATACTAAATACTAAAAGTACTTCTTAGTAGTCTAATCTTTAAGTTTAAATAACGTTCTTAAAACCAAGAAATAACATTTATACCTCTAAAAAGCCGGATGTTTTGAACACTCATAGAACATGCAAAATAACATTTTGAATATAATTGTTAAATAACAAAAATGTTAGGAAATGTTCTTACAACCCAAAAGTGTTGCTGTGAATTATCTCATCTGGAAAGCCCTAAACTGTAACACATTTTTTCTCTCAATAAAACTCCCTGCTTGACAGTCGTTTGAACTTACAGACATACAGATTGTCATCTAACGGTCCACATTCTTCAGACTGTTCCTTCCGTCTACACACAAGTGTAGTGCATTGTGGGACATGCCGGCACTTGTAAAAAGGAGTGTAAATGTCTGGAGGACAACTACGTCCTACGTTTTGAGCTCGCGGTTCTCAAACCACCTCGCAGTGAAACACGGAGAACTTCCAACATGCTTCCAAAGCTTAAATGAAGTCTAAGCACATTATAAGAAAGGTCATTTCCTCAGATAGCTCAGAATATCAGAAGCACAGTGATAAGAAAATCTAGCCTCAAGGTTTTAAGCGTCACCTGAAGACAAACAGGAGACGCGTCTCATACGCATATTAAACCAGCGCTTGTAGTTTATAAAATGTACCAAAATACCTTTTAATAAAAACATTTAATGCCATATACCACAGAAGCTTCACTGCTGTAAATGAATCAAAAAACTGCTTTAAAGAACCGCTTCAACAGACCTTAAAAATAACCATAAAACAGTATGAAAGCTTCCCAAAAGACTCACTACATTTCAGTTTATTCCAACCCCTCAGACAGCATATGATGCCTTTCTGTGAGGAATAGACCGTCATCAAATCACCAGCGAACAAACAAATGAATTACTGAAAGTGAATTCAACATTAAACAAACATTAGGAATCCTGTTCCTCACGGACCCCTTCAGCAAACGCCGTTTTAAACGCCGGTCGTCTGGTGAATTTAGCTTTGAAAACATTTGAACCTCTGCAGATAAACGATTCAGTCTTGTTTCTTTGACACAACAGGATCAAAATCTCTTCAATTGCTTATGAAGCCACACAATAATGGCTAAGACCTGAAGGACTGAAAATCATTGAGGCAGGATTTGAGCTAGTCTGAAACACTCTGGGACAGCTTTCTCTCCGCATGCAGTCCATGCCACAAAAGGTGATGATCCCTGTGGTTATCGATGCCCCGGACTGTGACCTGCCATTTTCCACAAGCATTACCCACACAAATGATCACAGCTACCCGCCGCGCAGGGCGAACGACAACATATATTGCGGTAAGAGACAGATCGATGCAGATAGATAACTGATAGCGTTACTTAGGCAACAGTGTCTGATATCCTGGAGATTTCATCTGTTAAATCTTAGTTTGGTTACAGCTCTATCCCAACTTAACATGCAGAGACAGCTACAGTATAAGTGGATTCAAATGGTATGCATTTCATTTGCATTTATCTGCTTTGACTGAAGGGGTTGTAATTGTTCTCTAATGCATCTTTATACATCATAATACAAAGGCCTATAGGCGAATGATAAGGTTATGATAAATGATACAAAAATAACACACAACACTTACTTAAAAGCAACTTCATGCGGCCATGTTACAACTAAAAGCATTAAACTAAGAGAAACATATAACTCACGTGACGTGCATATGTTTATAACACATGCAATGCATTCAATGCATAAAGACTTAATACCAGACGTTAGATGGGTAAACTCAAGAAGTCATTGAACTCGTTTCTGCATAAGAAATGAAAGACAGGCAGAGATAGGGTCTCTCAGAACAGCCCACAGCTTCACTTTGTTGAGATAAGAAGTTGCATTACATTGTTGAATGTGGTGCATCACTACACGCCATGGTACTTTCTCACCTGTAATCTGTAGCGCAGCCTGATGGTAACCAGACGGGATCAAGGCACGAACCGTATCGCACAAGGCAATTCTGTGCTACTGACAACACAACGCAAAACATCACAGTAAAGCTTTAAAAGTTTCAGATCTCACCCCGATCGCCTCCTCCTGCTTTCGTCTCAGCCTCCTCGTGACAGCAGGTGGAGAAGCAAGTGCATCCGGGTCACTGCGCAAAATTGAACATCCACACTAACTGCATAATAAAACTCACAGTGTGGTTGTGTGATGTTGTTTCTTAACACGTGATCACCTGTATATTAAACCAAATGTTGTGTCTTCTAGGACTGTATTGGGAACAAGGTCCCCAATAAAATAAAATAAGTATGTTTTTATGTTCCCTGTATGAAGCACATGTATATCATTTTTAATAACTGTATTTTAAAGATCATCATTTCTGTGTTTGCAATCACAGTCACAACAACCACCCCATCTAACAATTTTAGGTTGTAAAACTATATTTACTAACAAAAATGTACATTTTAGACATTCTAGGAACATTCAAAACATTAGAAATTGTATGAACATTATTGTTTGGTTATAAGGACATATGGATATAAAAAATTAATGTATCACGTTCTAGTAATGCTACCGCAAGAATGTTTTCTGAGAACGTTCTTAGAACGTTCCTTGTTATCTAGGACACACTAAACCCAGGTTTGATTAGATTGCAGCAGCAGGATGGCTTCAGGAATGCTTTTGAAGAGAAGATCCATAAAGAGAAGCTGTTTTGAAGAAAGCCTTGAAGTTTTAAAGCTCTTTAAGAATTATGGCCACAGGGTGTTTCTCCTGGTCTTGCATTCAGCTAGTCGGAGAGCCTTCAGGCAGAAACAAATGGCTTAAGATGGCTTCTCTTTATCAATTCATACTGGGAGAGGCAAGGGAAAACACTTGGTTTGGTTTTTTGCTCACTCAGCTCTTAGTACCAAACTCTTCCCATTCATACAGTTACCCATAAGGCAATGTGTAACCCTTCTGTCATTTATCAATATAACACAACAAATAAGTGGATTTTCATGGCTGTCTGTTGGGTAAACACCGAAAGGCCTAATTTACAATATTACAGAAAGAACATTGCTATCATTAACTTGGAGGGACCTGAGAGAATAAAACTGTCACAGAGGCTTAAAACAGCGAATATGACAAATGGCTGTAAATATACTCTTGAAAAGGCTGGTAAAAGGTAAACAAAGACACAGAGGAACCAACCGCTGGATGATTGCTTAATTTTTTAGCACGTGACGCATAAATGAAAAGGATGATGGAGAGGGAACAGCTATCGATTTTTATTTGACAGAAGTTGATAAATTAAGCTGTGTATGTGTCTAATTGTTGAATGACAAGCTCTTGTGTTTTGCAAAACAAAACTTACAATATGTTTATATATCACAATGAACTCCAAACAAAAAGACCCCATTTATTGCATAAATAAATGCAGACAGTGTGTCATTGCTTTTTTAATAGTCCTTTACATTGCATAGTCTGAATTTACCATCTTTGTTATTCATATAACATCTGATTTGATTTAAATAGACCAGAATCAAATATGTTTTATTTCTATATACAAATATATACATTTAATTTTTAATATTCTACATATGGTTATCCATATAACTGTGTATGAGACAAATCAAAACCTGGTTTAACAGTCATGTGAAATGGGTTCATATAGCAGGGACTCAGATCTACAGTCCTAGTTCTAACTCGAATTATCCTGCTAATAAGACCAGCATGACTGCTCACCAGCATAGGTTGTGTTGTTGCTGGTTCTGCAGAAAAGAGCCTCACAATGAGCAGAAATGGATGTTTGGTGAAAGGCTGTGCAGGTCTGCAATCTACTCCAGCTGTGTTCTGTGGGTTCAGCTCTGGGTTCTGTTTGGGTCAGTCAAGTTCTTCCCAGTGGCCAGAATTATTATTTGCCTCATTTTGTGCACAAAGATGTCGTCTAAGCATATCTTACCCAAACTTTTTATTACCACAGAGTTAGAAAGCAGTTCTCTAGTACGTCATTTATGGTGAAACTTTCCATCTTTGTTCACTGGAATTACAGAACCTGCCAACGCTGTTCCTCAGACGAGCATGTCGGGTAGATTAGCACATAGTTAGAGGCACACTACAAAGAAAGCATAAAGGTTAACCAAACACAACTAAACACCACGTTGCCTAGACCCCCAAATTACCAGCTCATTTACTGGAAAATTTTGCCAGGCTCATTTGCAACAAATCTGGCACCATATGTTTTCAGCACAAATGGTTTTGATGTCTGTAGCATTATTCCAGCTTCATCTTAGCCACCTCTGGGGTACTACATAAATCTGTATTATTTTTTCTCTGGAGCGTTGCTTTTAATTACGACATAATCATTATAAACGGACCCATCTGAGGGTTCCATTCACAACAAACTTTAATTTTCAAAGAGGCAACAGCGAGCTCTGCGTATTAAAATTAAACCACGCTATCACGTTACCGCATAGATGCGGCTCAAAACGCCAGAGAGACGGAGTTCATAAGAAATGATTTTCCAAATCCTATCAAGAGGAACCAAGGTGGCATATTGGCATTCATTACCAGTCTGTGTTTAATCAAGAGCGGCAATGATTAAGTGGAAAACTGAGTAGCTTGTCATTTCTATAAATTGAGTTTGTTGTCAGGGAAAGAAATATTATTCATCTTCCTCACCAAGTAATTTTACTTTCAAAGTTTAAACCCCACTCGAGAATTGCGGATTATGCAGAGTTCTGTAATAATCTCCTCATATTGTGAATGAAAAAAGCATCTGCGTCACAGATCGGAAATGGTGGGCAGGTGTTTGTTGTTTGAAGTAACTGACATACCTGACCTCTACTGAGGGCTGGTTTTAACACCTCATTTAAAATGCCCTCAAGGTTTGAGCAGAATTCATAAATGCTTAAAAGCACAAAAGACCCCCTCCTTCACATATCATCAGAGATTTATACCAAAGTCATTACAATTCTAAGATCCATTATTGTGAAGACGAGAGACAGGGGGATGTAAAAGTGCCTCTTTTCGGTTTACTTCAGTGTTACTTTTAAAAGGTTTTGACATCGCTTCTCCACAGAGAGAAGACTCAGTTTAACATGATAATGAACGACCTATAGAGAGAAATGTCAGCTGATGGATTAAGCAGCTATGAAAATATTCATGTTTTCAACGTGACAAAACCTCCCAACGTCGACGCGGGATCCACCATGGCCTGCCGGTCGAGAGCACAAGAACTTTTCCCCCCCACAGGGACCAATTATTCTGGCATCAAGCCATTTTGCGGGGGAGAGTGTTTTTCTCTCCACCTGTCAGAAGTTTAATCTGAGAGTGGATTCTTCCACAAACGAACGCTGTGTGGAATTATCCCCGGCACGATGGCTTGCAGACAGACAGAACGTGTGTGTTGAAGAGTCTAATGCTGACTGCTCAAACACATCTGCTCTCGTGGTGGATGAGAGAGGTGTTCTGTGAGCAGAGCGAGAGAGACAGAATAAACATCACTTGTGTATTTACATTTATTTACAAAGTACTTTAAAGACTGTGGTGGTTTCGTGCTACAGTGATGGTGGTATTAGGTTGCAATAGTATGGTGCTGTACATGTATATAAATATTACTATATTTGTGTACAATTACACTTGCATGAAGATATAAAAGGTCTTTGTATTTAATTGTAATTTTTTTTTACTTTTAGTTGTTATTGTTTAGAATACTTTATATATAGTGAAATTGTTTCTATACTAGATGTAAAATATTCCCCTGCCTTTAGACAAAGTGTTTTCAATCCAACTTCTGAGATCCGCTGCACCTCCAACCCCTATCAAACCAGCTCATCCAACCCTGATTGGCAGCTTCTGCTGTGTTTGATTAGGGTTGGAGCTAAACTCTGCAGTGGATCTCTGGGAACAGGATTTAATTCCCCTCCCCTAGACCTTCAAACAGAAAAAATTGAAGGGGCTGGCCTGCACTTTTTAAGCCAATCAGAAGCGTTTTCAGCTTGTGTGAATGAGGTTGTTAAAGTGTCTTGGAGAGCTTGCTGTGGGACTTAGCAAAATGGCTCAATGTTTAAAATAAAACATGAAGCCAAAATAAAATAGAGATTCAAGTCTAATCAACAAAATCACAACATTAAACTTAACATCATAGTTTTAGGTTTGAATTTAACCTGTCATTTTGAGAAATGTTTGCTTTTGTGTTCATAAAATGGAACTCAATGGGTGCCACAGTTGCTTACTACAAAATATTCTCTTTTGCAAAAGCAAGAACGTTGATAAACTCTCCTTTTTACCAAAGAATGAATATTTAGGTAGACCAGCCAAATTTAGATTTAAAATGGTCCCCCACAGGCTCTCAGTTATAAACCCTTATGAAGTCTGATGTGTGTTTACTGTGGATGGCATTTCCTTGAAGTTTCTGCCATCCACAGTTGGTCTCCTCACTGAACCGGCCCTGTTTTTGAAAAAGACGCCCTGGTGGCCTTTTGTTCTCCATATGCATTTCCCCTTTTTCTCCTGCCCTCCTGCCCCCTCCCTTCTGCCTGCCTCTATTGAGAAAGACCCTATAAATTAGAGGGCCACTCTGACACGGACACACAAACCCAAACTCCAGCTGAAACACAAACAGTGGGCGATGATCGGGGGGCTATAAATTCAGGCCGCACTCTGACTCCTAATCAGCCCGACACAAACGGGGGGATTGAATTGGTGAATAGATGAGAAAAGACGCAGAAATGTTTTGATGAGACAGGATCAGGCAGATGCCAGAGATCACACACTATAGAGTTAAACCCAGTACAGCTGCCAAGGCTGTGAGTGGGCTTGACCCCTTAATTGTATATGAAAACAACGTCACTGAAAGCTAAGATAAAAAGAGGGGGAGTTAAGGGGCATGCTAGTGTTCACAGTGGCAAAATCACAGCATGCTAATGGAAATGTAAAGGCTAATAATGTTTTCTATCTATAAACAAATTGAGCACTTTTGATCACTTGTAAGGCAGGAAGTTGGTTGAAAGTCTCTTCACATTATGTGGCCTTGTAGAGTTGTGTATTTGTTTAATAAATACACAAATCAAACTATGTATTTGCACATATCAATGCACCATGTGTTCATGCGTTGGAGTGGGCGTGGCTTTGGAGACCATTCTGAGGGGAGGGCGGGACCTTACTTTCAAAGCTACCCTTTCTAAAATTGCCTATCCTACCTTTAATATTATGATCCAAATAAAATGGTTCTTTTTAAATCAAAATTAATACTGACTGTACAAACCAAGATCTACTAAGTAAATTTCACCAGATCAGATTCCTATATTAAACAATTTTTCACATTTTCTAGCATACTGTAAATGCTAGCTGTACTTCAACAATGGCCTCTCAGTACATTTAATGAGCCATGAAAGGGTGATTGTTGTACACGCAAACACTACATTCAGATTCACTGTTCCACAATGCCAATAATTTGGATTCCAGCAAACCGTGACACCGATCTAAATAAGAGAAGCACTGAGATCAGGCCTCAACTCTGTAATCCCACAGGAAAACCAATGAAGATTAATAAATGCAGAAGTAATCTGCAGTGCTGAGCCCATGTGTAAACACACAGCATTAATCCCCACGGTTCCAATTTTGCAGTCAGTCTCTGCTCCAGATTCCAGACACAGATGAAGACATTCGTCTAATTATTTCCCTGCCACAATCAGACAGATGGACAGACAGACAAAAAGTACAGCAGCAAAGTTAGGCCACAATGTTTATTCAGTAGTGTTGATTTAACTTATAGGTACAATACTGTCTGCTTTTTGTACAACTAAAAAAAAAAAACAAGTTACCATTTCAGTCTGCTGTGCTTACACAATACCATCACTCCAGCATCCCGGCGTACACATCGCCTCGAATCAAGACAGACATTTGCACGTTTCCAAATGGTAGGCACTTTGAAGGTTTAAAACATTTGTGAATATACATTTATATATAATTCTATATAGATTTTTCCCATACATGATTAAGTAATTGGACTCAAAGGTCAGATGTCTAAAACAAACAAAACTAACAGCTAAAAATGAAAACAAAACTCAAATGTGGCCAAAAGGAATACGCAGCGATGTGAAAAATCAAATGAGTCTTTGGGTTCGCCTGTGGTTTCTCAATACCTTGCCATGTTCAGCTTCTGGGCCGGGGTCTGTACAGTCATGTAGGGGTGTTGGTCACAGTCGCGTATGTTAAGAGAAACGAGAGGATGAGTTGGGAAAGATACATCAGGAAATTAAGCAGAAGCAGATTCACGAATGTTCTCACAGCAACTAAACTCATATGGATCCTATAGGGAACATGGCAGTATATGATAATCACACTGATTTATAGGGGATCTATAGGGGATCATTACTGGCCTTCTTAAAGGGTTTGAATAAGCACCACCATCAGCACCAGTTACGAGCGTTAAAACCGTACGGCTCAACCTCGTTTCATTTAACTTTCCCTACATAATCATCACTAACCAATTTTAAATGGATTCACCATCATAAACTGTTTCAAATATGAATTACTCATCATCTCTCAACAATGGCTCCTCAAGCGGTGATAATCATTCAGCTAAATCTGAGTGGATGGCTTGGACCCAGTAAGAAAGCTGCTGTCTGTAACAGTAACACAATCAGACCACTGCAGTCTGAATCAGAACAAATCAGTCCAAGCTCTTCATCACCGAAACATCAGACCGGCGCACTGATCAAAGGAACATCTACGGGTGTGAGGGTGGGCAGGTCCCGTCAGCGCTCCTCAACTCAAACTCTCATCCTAACCACACAGGGCATGAGGAAATCAACAATTTGCTAAATCAGTTTTTTTTCAGACATCAGAGGTTTAGACAACTGGTTTATGGGAGCGATCACTGCTCTTTTTCTTAACCCACAAACCCTTCTGGGTATCAGTGTTAAAAAACCCTCAAACCGATTCAAACCATTTGATGAAATGCGAGCGTTTTTAACGTTGCACTGTTTATGTTGCGACGAACGTTAACACAAAACATCGCCTGCTGTGAAATAAAAAATAAACATTGCAACCTGCAGGGAAACAGTAACATTGACTCGTTAAAAGTTAATCCTTAAAGACGACAGTTCTGAAAACTACAGAAAGGCATTTTTTTCAACATCCGAGAAAAAGATAAATTAATGAAATACACTTTATGATCAACATGCTAAGACAAAAAAGGATGAGAAATGAAAACAGGACTGATACAGAACAATTATATTCAATTATTCCACTTTCAATTTTTTCTTTACAAATACATACTGCTACAGTTAAAAAGTAGTCAGCGGCTAAAAACAGCTCCTTTGACAGAAGACAGATGTGAATATCCTCATCTTTTTACAGCTTGTGGTTTTTGTCTTTTCAGCCTTTTCAAATACACAGAAGATAATGTTTAAATACAGAGAGATTCGCCATAAAATAAGCAACGCTTGCTTTATTCATACAAAAAAAGAGGAAAGAAAAGATCTTAATTACATTACTCTATGCAAAAGCTTTCCTTTATGTTATTTTTTTCCTCAATCACTTATGATTTTATTTAGAACAAGTTTGTCGTAGTCACTGATATTAGACCGTCACTGATTGGTGGAGCTCGGAGTCTATGCGTAAAACTCCTTAGTGGGAGCTTTCTGATAGGCCGCTCCGGACGGCTTCCTCTCTCCGAGGTCATAGCTGCCTTCGTCCTTCTTTCTCATGCGGTACACCAGGAGGAGGATGAGGAAGATGGCGAAGAGAAATCCGATAACTCCGCCCGCGATGACAGCTGGAATAGAGGATTTACGGAGGGTTAATGAGTCCATTCATTTCAATTAAGATAAGTAGATGCAAACAACCACCTATGACAATATCACCCCTTGTGTTCTACGTGACTGAAGCATCATCTGGGATTCTATAACCCTGTCCTACTTACTGTAGCTTGGCCTTGTATACAGTAATTAGAAAATTAAATAAGGAACCACTCGATATGGCTGCAGGGTCAGGAGATTACATAAGAGGAAGTGTGTCAATCCAAGACAGGAAAAGGGTCGCATCTTCTCATCGTGGTGCTGACTACAGTCCACAGGATATTAAACAGACAAGCTCAGTTTGCAGAGGTTAAAAATGTGACCCCAGCGCATCAAGAAATCGATGCGGTATTGTGAAAGAGTTGCGAGTCTTGTGTTTTGCATCTTTACTAAAAAAGCCGATTAACAGGGCATTCTGGGAAAATATGTGCATTGAACTCGAAAAGCTCCCAGTGTGAGATTCAACTGGGGTTTATAGAAGTTCACGACGCAGAACCATGAATTATAAATAAGAATTCCTAGGTGACACCTACAAACCCCGAACCCAAATTATAATGAAAATCTATTCCAAACATCTGTCATTATTTGCCTGGAGTTTCTCCTACCCTTTTACAAAGCACTGTATCAATATAATAAATTTAAGTGATGGCCATTAGCGTACCTGCCAAAACCTCTGTCCTCTGGAAGAGATTTTCGGACTGGACATCCTGAGGATCTATAGGAGATCGAGGGGGGCTGCTGGTGCTTGTGACTGGGTTTCTGCGGGGGTCCTCCGTGGCGACTGGGGTCTGATTGGAGAGAGTGAACGGAAATGTTATGATTAGCAAAAGGTGACTGGAAATCTGGTTGTCATGGTATCGAAAAAAGTAGTTGATAAGATGCTGTACACAAAAGGTTATTATTCATATAAATATGAATCTATTTAAACAATGCCTGTGTATGTAGCCTTTGCAAATTTCTCAATTGGGTTAATTAGGTAAAATGTAAAAATTATTAGTTTTAACCACAAATTCAGGTATTCAGGTAATTATAAAAATATGTTAAATAATAAAAACATGAACAAGGAAACTAATTACAACAAACTAAATTAAACAGCACAAATTAGTCAAGTGTGCTTAAAATTATACAGTCAGAAATTAAAAACAAAATTAATCAAATGTAATTCTTTCAAGTGGAACGTCATAAAACACAGACAGCTTTCACTGCAATTATTATGATGTATAATACATTAAAACTGAATCAAAGGTGTCAAGAGATTAACTGAGAGGCTGGTCTATAACCTAACCATCACAAACCAGCACTTATCATCACAAACCAGCACTAATCATCAAAACCAGCCTGGAGGTCCTGGCTGGTCTCAGCTGGACCTGACATCACCCTCACCTCTATTCTAACTCGTTTCTTTGTGTCTTTGGGGACATCGCGTGATGTAGAGATCTCCACTTTCGGCGTGAAGTCTTTGGTGGAGTCCTGTGTGGGCTTAGCTTTAGGAGCAATGAACAATGTGTTTACTGTGACAGGTTCCTCTATCTCATCTCCAGCTCCTGCAAGACAACGAAAAACAACAACAGATTAGACGCATTGCTGCATTAGATGTACCTTAAATGAAACATGGCACCTTGTCTTATCAGATCAGAACATGGGGATGTCCCACAGACATGAAATGAATGCTGACAGGTTGCTAACTCATAGCTCGGCAGACTTAGTGAAGATTGACTATTGTTATTGAAAGTTATGGCTTCAATTAGACGAACATCTGAGCCCATTTCTAGACGTGGCTGAGATCACGTCTAGACTCCAGAGAAGACGTGTTTTTAGATTTCTGGGGTCTACTTTTTGGAGAAACACTCAAGAACCAGGAGACCTCAGCAAAGCTCTCAATTTACTCTCCATTAATCTTTGGGAAAAACAACAGGGATATTACACAGAGACCTCATTTATGATTTTGCTTTTCTACAGAACCGATACCTGATCCTGATCCAGAGCTGAAGTCGTCATCATCTTCGGGGAAACCTGATCCTCCCTGGTCCAGGTATAAGTCGTCGGTCGTGGAGGGGGATTTAGCCGCCGCGACCGCTATCTGCAGAGGCAACGGTTAACACGGAGTCATAAAAATGGAGATTAAGATAAGAAAGAGTTTCTGCTTTCATTGTCTGTCACATATTGCTCAAACCCCTCGACTCCTAAAGGACCCGAGGCTATAAAATCGATTTTTTCCAGTAATGTGTTTGAAAGTAGTAAACTGCCCATCTTGCCTATGATGAATGAGAATTCACTTTCTGCCCTGCTCCCTGTTGAAATTTGAAAGTCAATATTTGCTGCCTTAACGTGTATTATACACCGCCTAACCTTGTCATCAAAGACTCTGCAGTGATACAAGCCCAGCAGCCACAAGAAAATATTTTCTCCATAAAGGAGCGATGAGCGCAAGCTCAGCTATTTCTGTAGAACCGTATTATGACAATCCTCACCATTTTATAATACAGCAGGAAGTTCACTTTCACTCCATCCACAGATCTACTTCCTGTCTGATGACTCTTTTCCTCTAGCCCACTTAACATCTGTCTGGTCAATCTGAAATTTCACACCTACAATATATTTTACATCTACCTTCAATGTGTTTGTCATTAAACTTGTCCCTCATAATACTGACTTGCTTTCGGTTACAATAAGAGTTTTGGGATGCACAATACTGAAAAGCAATGCAATAATGCAACTTGTTGATAATGATAATGTGTTAGATGTGTAAATCAATCTAAATTTATTTCAAAAATAACAATTATATAACCAACATTTCCACATTGTTTATGGGAAAAGAAAGTTTTAATTCTATTCAAGTTTGATAACAGTAACAGTGTCACCTGCATCGACCTAAAACTAACATCATAACTTTTTAAGTACCAAAATCATTCAGTTATTGCACAAACAGAACTAGTCAAAGACTCAGTCATACTATTCAATGTATGTTACGTAAATCAAGCAATATCAAATCAATGTTATTCAGTCGAATCTGTTCTGTTACCACTGCATGGTTTGATTCACTGCTGTGTCCATGCAACAGATTGCTTCAATTGTCAATACAGTCTATAAAGTATTCAACTAAAATGGCCCAGATTCACTCAACATTAGTGCAGGTCTGGAAACACGCTGTCTCCAGACAATCAAGTGTTAACAATATGGAGGTTTTGTGGCTAATCGTCTACTTTTGTGTTATCTGTTGGTCTTTGTGGAGTAGTGTGCCGGCCCCATGGCAACCGGCATTCAGAACTAGTCCGGCTCTGCCTGCGCTGAGCTCCTCATACTGATGTGGCTTAGAGAAAGGCCTGTAATGTGGTCACCTATAAATCATGCTTAAGGGCCTGGGAGACTGCACCAGTGATATTGGTGTCTTTGTTTTAAGAGCTGTCCCTGTTCTCAGCTGATACAGCCTTGGAGTCAATGAATGTAGATTGACTTTTTTTGTTTCTCTGGGAGGACAGAAGAAAAGGAACAGAACAGGGTTGCAAAGAAAAGAGTTTTCTGTTTCTGTCTCTTGTTTTTCCCTCAGAAGTGATGTTGACTGTTTTCTCATTTTTGCTTCATATACATTCAAGCTGCCACAATACAGCACTGATAATACAGTTTGTATAGCACTACAATAGATGGTATATGTATACATTCACACACACACACACACACACACACACACACACACACACACACACACACACACACACACACACACAGCATTGTATAATAAAGCTCTGTTGTGTGTGTTCTAGTGTCTTAAAAAAGAGCCAAAGCAGCGTCTTACAAAGAGGCTGAGCTGCCGAGGGGACGGTCAATGGACACAATGATAAAACAGAACAATAACAAGCTCATTGAAAAACAGCAGTGACTTCCCAAAGAGAAAGCATCCAAGCCAAAGTCCTGATCAAAGGAGGAATTTGTTCAAAGCAACTTTATCTTAACCTCTCGAACCCGGGAATTCTATTCTCTCTCACTGCTGTTGATTTGCTAAAATTCCTTTTCCACTGATTGAAATGCAAAGTACAAAAGACACAATTATCTGGGCCACACACACACACACACACAAACACACACACACGACAGCTATGCTCAATATCTGCAGTCGATTCTCTTCATCAATAGGCTTTTAGTCACAATTCTGTGATGAGGCGTCTAATGTGTCTTTATGTGGAGCGACAGACAATAAACAGGCCACGAAACGCTAAAGATGTTTCAAAACCTTTTGAAAGAATGCATTTACCTGAACGAGTGCTCTTGAACGATTAGCTATCGTCTACATGTTTAGCTTGAAGACACGCAGCTGGATCAATGAGGCTCTTTACCAAAGTGCTTCTTGCTGTTTGAAACGTATATTTATGCTGTGTGATCAGCTTGGAAAATGTGTAACAAATACTGCATGCTTGCCTTGCTATTGCTATTAGCAACTGCTATTACTGTTACTTATAGTTTTGAACCCTCAAACATTAAATATGCAAACAATTTTTAATCACATCTTTCTAGAGATTTTCTTGTTGCCACCGTTTGTCTTTAGCTTATTCACTAAGGCTTGAAACTCCATAATATTTTAATAGCTCTCTCACATTTGTACAATGACAATTTAAAAGACAATTGAATGTCACAATTTTTCTACTATTAGAAAATAACAGCACTAGTGCATTTTTATGACTGCATTTATGTTTTAGGAATAAGTGTATCTCATAAAGCTATAATCATAACTGGAGGCTCTTGCCATCAAAACAACTTCGCTGTACAATAACCAGTGCAAATAATGTCAAGTCTTCATCAGTGAGGACAGGAACTGTAGGCCAAACAAGGTTCCTAACAAGCACTGGAAAGTGTCCTAGTCAGACAGCGAATCTGCAATAACGAGGGGCCATCAGTTTGTGGCCCCCATTATGAAACAGTCACAGCATTTACTTTTGTGTGTCTCTAATGAACAGGCAACCAGCAGGAGGCTGTTCTGTTTCCATAGTGAGGCCGAGTGTGAGAGACAGAAGACGTGGAGGGCCGAGAGAGATAGAGGACAGTGACTGTGAGCGAGGAGAGAGTTATGGAGAGACACAGGGGAGAGAAAGATTACCGCTGCTACGGACAATCTGCTGCCTTCAGGTTACTTCGCTAAAAGCCCTTCAAACTGCACATCCCTGCCTAGCAACCTTTGAAAGGCAAGAAAGGGTCCCTCTGTCTGACGTACGCTTAAAGCAATGTTATTGTTAAAGCAGGCTGGGCAAATGGAGGGAAGAACAAAGATGGCTGACCGGCACTTTCTATGGAGCCTGGTCATCCCCCACTGCACACTGGCACCATTTGCTATTCTGAAAAACTGAGGATGTTGCATATATGCTAAGAGCAGTGTTAGCGATTGTAAGCGTATGCCTATATTTACTATAGCGCCTCAATGCTTACTCATCCAGCTTTAGTTTTTTAAAGGATATATATTTTTTATACTGTATATATAAAATAGCATAAGTATACAGGCTTCCTTAAGAATGTGTCAGGGCAATAAACCGCCATATTTTCTCTCAGAGTGAGAGAACTCAGTAACTTGGTTACGTTTAACCCATGAAGTGCTTAAGCCTGTAAGTTTATCTATACAAACAGCAAGGAACGGATCTATAGCTCGATCAATAGCGATGTCTTATCGTCTGCTTTGGCCTCCGAGCTCCATCAGTCAGCAATGTGTGTATCTGGGCAGATAAATCAGGTTTAGAAAAAGGTTGAAAGGCAACAGCTCACATGCATACACCACACAGAGTACAAGAGCAATGAAAAGAACAGGAATATGTACGTTGGCCATTTGGACCATTCAGGTACTCAACAAATCAGTTAATACTTAAGCACTCTGGGTATTGCTTGATTGTTTATTACAAGCCGCTGTCCGCACTCCAACTGGCCCACAAAATGCTGCTAAAAATATCACCATAATTCATAACATAATTCAAATTAAAGCCAGAAAATTATTTATTTGATCTCTGCTGTGTTTTCCAAGAACCTATTCAGAACAGAGACCAGGCCACATAAGGAACTCAGTGGATAAGATTAGGCAACAATCGTCCTCTGTTTTATCTTCACAAGTCACAAGCAATTGATTTGCCTCCACACTGCATGGTTGTTAAAGTTGCAAAGAACAGACTTGTTGCCACCAAAAACAAAAACCAGAAGTAACGCTGAAGATACTTGTGGCATAATTTAGAAAGTCAACTATGCTTAGGAAGTGAAATGCAGCACTGTGGCAGAGGAAAATGAAAGTAGAAGTGTATAATCTCGCTGTTCTTCTAGGTCTGAGGTTTTATTGCTCTCCTAAGGTTCATAATCAGGAACTAATTAACCGTCTTTCAGGAAAACAAGATGAGGGAAATGGTGGGGAGCTTCGCCAGGAAGTGAACACCAATCAAAGTCGAGCCCTAGCCAGAGTAGGCCTGGAACTTGTCCACGAGGAACGCTTGTGAGGTGACATCATTTATGGGCTGTGAGGAGACTAATCTACAAACCAGAATCTCCTCAATGGTCCTGTGAGACACATGAGGCTTTTCCTCTTTCTCAGTGGGGAGGGCTAAGAAATGCTTTGAAGCAGACTTTGACTGATCAAGGGATAGCACGCTAATGGTGGGCTACATAAACGTCTAGAACTTTGAAGGAAGTGCTTGTTGAGTTCTAATCCTCAGTCTAGCAGAACACAATGAGGAATCAACCACAGGGACCTCCAACATACAAGCCTCCACAGTTCTGTGCACCAGAGGTGACTATATCAATCACAAAATGAGACCACAAAGAAGCTCTCCACCGATTCGTTCCAGGCTCTCTGTTCACATAATGGAGTGGTTTATAGTCCCTTCATACAATATTTCAAGGCCTCTCTTTAAATGAATCCAAAAATGAAGCATTTATCACATTTGGAGGGAATAAAGAGACAGCTGCAGCTGAGGGAGCGAAAAAGGAGACAATTTATCACCAACAAATCTAGCATCAAGAAAGGTAAATGTAAACAAGGGAACTGAGGAACCCTGCAGGAACCGAGCGTCTTTGGACTACGCTGGCAGTCGTTTGTCCACAACTCTGGTTTGCCTGGCGTTCTCATAGCCAAAGAAGCTAGGGAAAGCATGCTGGGAAGGGAAGCAAGTGCACTGGCCCAGCACAGATTAATACCCTCTCAGATTCCAAAACAAACGGCTGTCTGACATACGCGAGCCGGCGCCACATTCCTGGGCTTGTGCCCCATGTAAGGATAGAAAGGGTCTCCTTCCCGTAGCTGCAGGGGCAACAACTTTTGCAACCACCAGGCCATCTTAGGGGTCTAATCAGAGTGGCTAAACAAAGCTACTGTAGGCCTTACTGCTTTATTTTTGTTTTAAACATGTATAAACAGTAAAGTTGTAGCTTTAGTGTGTACAGAAAGCTTTAGCGTGTACAGTACATACAAACTTTGCATTTTTTATGAATTCTTGGTCCTCGTCTGTTCGTAAAATCTTATCCCCCGTAAATCTTATCTTTATTATTTTTTAACTCAAAAACATTACGTTTTGCAGTTTTAAAGTAAGATAACACATTACTATGTCAACTGATAATAACAAGTTATAATTTAAATAATTAAACCCAGCATTTCAGCCATCCTACATCCGCATTATAGGTCAAGTATGTTCTTCATTTTTAAACATTTGACTGGGATACAAACAGGCTTGACTTGAAATGACTTCCTGTGTGAGACACTCTTAAATATATACATTGTTTTTAACCAATAGTATCTGCAAATCCTCTGCAAACATCAACATAAATGAATCATGGCGAATGAATCATCCCAGCTATGCAAATAAAGAAAATGATTTTTCCTCCTGACGAATCATAATGTAGCTATGACTTCCTGTCTTGCTCCCCTGTGAGGAAAAACATCAATTTCATGGTTTCCAGGCCAACAAACACAAACTGACAATCTGCCCGGAGGTGTACAAGCTCTTGATACGCATCAATCTGGACTGAGACATCAATAACAATAATTACGTTCGCAGTACAACTTCGTAAGTTTGGCAACATACACCACAAGGTCAAAGCAACTTTATTTCATGCAAATACTAAAGTCACCACCGACCTTCAAGTCACATCCGTACCAAAAATGCAAGCGTTTCACAAGCCTAATTTAGTTAGTCAAACGACCGTCGTAATAAGAACGTGAGCTGCATTTTAAACAGTTTATATCAAACCTCTAAAGATTACAATCGTACTACTCTCATTTCTGAAGACCCTCGTGGCTCTGCAATGAATCGTACCCACCCTGCGATTCCTCGACCCAGTTAAACACGCTTTTGATATTTGTTACAAATCCCAGATTTTTTCTGTAAGTCGTGAAACGTTATACGCTGAGAAATGGGCTTAAACTTCCCAGTGAAGCTCTCAATAAAGACGGCTAAATATCTGAAACAGTGCGGCAGGTCTTTCCCCTCCGGTTACAGAACAAATAGGACAAGTGTGTAAAGCTCACAGGGATTTGATTTCACATTTGATTTCGGAAAACACGTCTCATGCATTTGCATTCCGTTCCGGAATGACGGATGAATACAAATCAGGTATCAGTGAATGATGGAAAGAAAAATAATAATTATTATACAAACTTATGCCTCTGGGAGAAAGCATAGATTTTCAGAAAAGCTGGCCTATTTTATACTTTTGATGTTTAACACCAGCCTTTTCTGTATCAGACTATTTTTTGGGTTCCTGAAACTCTAAAATGTTGTCAGAATAAGTAATAAGTAAAGTAAACCACCGGGATTGTAGGTGTAACAGTAAAAAAACTCATTATTAAAAAAATGTAATGGTACCATTACACTCATTTACATATTGCTACAGGTGCCCCAAGGAGATTGATAAAACCTGGATTGTTTAAGATCTAAATATTTTATAAGCTATCCTATAAACACAAGCACTTAAGTAGACAGGGCAACCAAAACTCTGATCTCTGGGGTTCAACAGAATGCATGATAAACACCGACCGACCCAACAGAAGGAACTTTGCACAAGTTTAACTGGGAAGAAAATCACATCATTGATTCAAGAACAAGAAATCGTCCCTGAGCAAAGCATAAATCAACAACCTCATTAAAGGCCTGAGAGACTTTATCTTGGAGATAAACAAAGCAATAAAAAAGGCACCCGCAAGACCCTTGGGGTCTTTTTCAGACAGTGGGGGGATAAGATACCATCATATCTTAATCTTAAGAATTCCATTGAGATTTCCTTAAGATATGCACCTTTCCTTAAGATGTTTTTTTCTAAATCGTTTCTGTAAAATGTTTACCAGGAACACAAGATATAATTAGAGCTGGTGTAACAGATTTGACATGTAACTCTTATTTTGTTCTAAAAGGTTTTTAAAATACAAGCGTATTTTAAAACAAACATTTGTAGCCAATGACAAATACAAAATTACTCACATTGCCTAAAACACAAATGTAAACTGCAGTGCTGCTAGGTGCGATTACAGAACAGCTATGTAACCTCAACATGACAGTCCTCTTTAAGGTCTTGTAATGTCTTGGGTTTGCACTGACGCAGAAAAGAATCTGCCAGACAGGAAATGAATGCGCAGTGCGGCACGCTGGCAGGTGCTCTCGCCGGACCCGCGAGAACATGCTGTGCGAGAATCAAGGTGGATGTTTTAAGAAACAGATGCTGCAGCCGTGCAGAGGTTCCATCTTAAAAGCCCCTCAGAGATCTGCAGATAAAACCGCATTAGTCAGAATGAAGCTGGACCGGGCCTCACTGCTCTGTTCTGTCTGTTAGAAAGACATCACTTCCTGATGAATCGCTTAAAAGGAAACATGGAGCGGACATGCCAGATCTTTTAAAAGAGTACAGAACACCACAGGCTGTAAATCCCAGATAAGATACTGGCACTAGATATTAAACAGGTAAAGTCTGTCATTTTTCCAACCATTTAAGCCAATAGCATAACAGAACTGATTTAACCAATGGCATGAGTTTGGGGGCTAGGCTACCTGTCTATCCAACCAATGGCAAATAGTGTGAATCTTCTTGATTCATGCTAAAGGCCCAGACATAATACACTTAACCCTCAACTGATATTAAAACTTTAACAAAAACTTTCTGAATCACCTTTTAAATTTAAATTGAACTCCACACCAGCCATTTTTCACAACCTAAAATGCTAACATTACAAAACGTACATCACTTTCCAACTCCCTTCCAACTCTGATACCTGAAGCACCTGGAGAGAAGAACATGTGGCCACATAAATATGTAAGAAGAGACACAAACGCACATGTTGCTGAGCAAACCTTTGCACGAGCTGTTTGCTGTTGGCCCAGCATCATAAAAGAGCTGAATACAGCCTTTCAGTTTAAAACGTGTCTGGCAAATCCCTCAGGTCTGGAGAAACACAGGCGGTGGAACACAGAATCTCTCCAGCATATGTGATCACACCAAGCAGCATGTGGACAAACAGGGTCAAGCAATCAGCTGTGTGTGCATCTGACGAGACCACCAGACACACAAACAGATGCCTGTTTCTCTGTTACAGTCCAGAATAGTGGGGCTCAATACAAAATTACAAGATGCACAATAAATATTTTGCGAAGGCGTTTTCACACGAATCAACTGCACCAATTCATCTACATGAAAGCGGCATGTTTGCACTCAAAGGAATAGGGATTACTTTGTAAAATAATTATGGCACAAAGCTATTTTAATGCATTTAACATCTGGTTAAGCTGAAGTGTGGCTGTTTAGAGAACATAATGCAGGTCTTTACACTGGAAAATCAAAATGGCACAACTTTATAATCTCAACAATTGTAAATAAGGAGCAAGTATAAAACTTTTGAAATTTAATTACTCTGTGAAGTTTTTATTTGAATATTACTTGGTGGTTTTGATAAGTGGATGACACATATTGTGACACAATCTGACCATCTTAACACTGAATGAACAAAGGTAGTCAGTTAAACATTATCTAGGATTTAGGCTAGTGAGATAAAAGCTTATTGTAATCGGTCCGTCTCTGATGTAACGTTAAAGCCACTGACATGAGGGCATCTGAACAGTCTTACTTCTTCAAAAAGGTGTGATGGTACACTAAGATCTGGCATGACTTCTGCAACACACAAAGCTCCTTTTAAAACTCCCATAATGCACTGGGATCCAGGGTCAAAAGTGGCACCATGCGATTGAAGATAACATAAACCCTGTCACGTGACCGAGCCAGCGACAGGCGCCTTTCTCACAACGTTCACTTCAAACGCTCCATGTTTCCCTCAGTCTCACTGATAAAGGCTTGTTTTCAATCAGCATTAGGTCTGGGCTTTGTGCTCAGAGACTCCCACCCACCCCTAAACACTGCAAGCTGCCTAAGGCACAATGACGTATAAATTAGCTGCCAGTTCAAAGTTTAATTTAATCCAGATTTCAGCCACTGCTAAAGTGGCTCAGATGCTTTGTCCAGTCTCACGCCTGCCTTCCCTCCCTCCATCTCCGACAGGAAGCTCTGGTGCGGTTCTTTAGTTTCAGCTCATTAACCTCTCAGTGGTCAGAGAACCCTGAACACGCAATAGTCTCAAACAGAAAGAGAACAAAGGACAGAACACAACAATGCCACAGTGTCCTTTTAAGAACATTAAGCAGATGAGTGTTGCCTCCGTTTCCTAACACTCTCTGGACTCCTGCGGTGTTGCAATCATCAAACTACCACAAGAGACTTTTCAAACCCTGTCATGTTCTATTGAAGTTAACTTTACTGTTATTAGGATGGGGTCTTAAATCCCCCTTTTAAAAAATAAAATTAACCGAATTATTTTGCTTTTAAGAGTAAAAGACTCGCGTCACATTTAACTCACATCAAACATGTTGGAACAAAAACAAGTACATCAACAAAGTAAATCAATGGCACCAGTTTTAGAGTCTTGGTGTGTAAAAATAACACTTCTTTAAACTCAGATAAACATGTATAATTTTCAAAAACTAATGAAAAAATTGCTATCAGTTCTTATAAGATTAAGCCACAAATTTAAACCACATATACAGTTAAGTACATTTCCTGAGCTATTAAAAATTTCCAAATAGTTTCTCAGACCCCAAACAGTCCGTGAGCGTTAAGTGTTAGCCTAGCTATTCAAAGGTTTCGCTAATAGCACAGGAATCGAAAAGTGACTTGGAGCTTTTTCTGGAAAGTTTGTGCTGATGCGCTGAAGTTTTGTCCATCCGTTTACATAGGCATCAAAAATGATGACCTGCCAGAGTTGTTCATCACTTGGCACCGCAAATGGGCCCTTATCTGCAGAGATAAAAGCTGGAGGCGATTTTGACGCTTCAGTGGCTGATCTGTTCCAATCCTCACTCTGTCGCAATTGAATTCCCATCCAACTTCTTCCTTAAGAGGATTTGTCCTCAAGGCAGTCAGGAGGCCACAGCATTTAGGAAGAGGGGGATGGGATGGGCCAATGACAACATTCAAAAATCCTAAAAAGACCCTAAAGTAGTGAAGAGAGAGATGGAAAAGGGCGGAACAAGAGGAAGAAAGACAGCAGAAAGTAATTGAAAGAGGTTATCTATTAAAGTCACGTTTGAAGTGATTTACATATGTGAACACTTAAGTTACACTTATATCAATGTCACAGTAAAACGTCTGAAGGTCATTGCAGTAGAAGTAAAATATCAAACCAAGTGCCATTTGGAGACCAATGAGGTTTCCAAGTTCTACCAGAACGAATGTCATTCCAAAACTCAGTAGAAGTGTCTTTATACCAAATGTAATGGAGGTGATATGTAGTTTAAAACTCAGTTCCCCTCTAGCTCACAAATTTGTCCCAGCAGCATGTGGTTCATCACATTAAATAAATGTTTCCCTTATAAAATTTGACCATAGTTTTACTACAGTAAAAGTGTTGTAACCATGATTTTTGATGCATGGATTCCCATTTATAAAACCACCAGTTTTACTAAAAATACGGTTGCTGTAGCTAAACCGTGGTTAAATTGTGGCAACCGTGGTTCAATTACAGTAACCATGGCTTTTAGTATAAACTGCAGTAAAGCTAAGGTTAATTTTTATAAGGGTTGACGACTGATAAACATGTCAACGCTTTTGTCTGTTTAATGATTAACCGTTTAATCATTTGATACCCAACCAGCTTTAAAGTTTAGCTTAGAAAGCGTCCTCATGCTATCTCTCTTGAACAAATGCCCCTTACTTTAATAGCACTGGACGCCGGAGAGACCTTCACACATTTACCACTGTGATTTAAGTGCCCAAATTCTGTACTTCTTTGGTTACACTGCAGAGACAAAGAAGAACAGCAGCATTACAGATTAAAAATGACGTTTTGATGGTGCAAGCTGTCTGCAGCACCTGTCCAATCCCACATGCTGTGTTGGCGGAGAGAAAAGGTGTAACACATATTATTAAAGGGAAAGAAGGACGCAGGCCTCAGCAGGTGGTGATCTCTGATCCCATTATGTGGGGCTAATCTACAAACTGGAGCACACATCCCTAACACAACCACCAAACTGTTCTGGGAACAGTTGAACCTTTACTTGAAAAGCCCTGGTGTAAGAAGTCCACCTCGTTTCATCTTCATCAAAACATCTGTTCCAGGAACAGCGTCTCTGGGGTTTCACTTCACCTACATAATCAGCAGAGAGAAGCAGCGGACTGATCACAAAGCAGAGGATTGTGGTCCGTTATAAAGGTTGGGTCATGTGTTTGAAGGCATAAGAGCCTGTCGGGCAGGAGATAAAACCTGCTGCTAGTCTTTCACACACAGTCATAGCTGCATTAAGGATTAGAGGTTTGCGAAGCATCAGGTTAGTGTGGCACATGCAGAAGATTAGTTGGATTTCCAGGGCTGACCAGGCAAACCAGGTCACATACTAATAATCAACAAACAAACCTATATAAGCCATAGCTTCTCATGCTACAGATTTACATGAGTGCATCACACACAAACAGCAACAATTACACACAAATGAACCAAAACTGATTCATTGAACTGATTCACAGAATTAAACTGAAGTCACCGGCTGTATTGCTAGTTTTGCAATTGAATATTGCAAAATCATTTGCACTATTGCAATGAAATGAAAAATCATTTGTACTATTTTAGCTGTCAGAACACTGTGATCTTAAAAACATACAGCAATGTTCCCAATGCTACAAATGATGAAATTAGCAGATTGAAAATTTTGCATTATGTACAATGTGCCAACAAAGTCCTCTTTAAAATATATTGTGAGATTTCAGTAAATATCGCCCAGCGCTGTTTGAAAAAAGAACTAATGTAACTAAACGGGCTTAAACAAGACTCTAAACTGTAACCACATGACATACATTATGGCACTAACGTGCAAAGTTAACAAAATTAAGATCCTAAGACGGTTTTTGACCATTTCTGCTTATTTGTATCTTAGGGTTGGCAGAAATTAAAATGAATTCTTGACCTTCAATGTATTTTCAGTCTTTCTGACAACAAAAATGGCCCAAAGAATTTCTTAAAGCATAGAGCCAAATTCTAATTCATATTTCATTCCATGTAAATAATTCAGCTCAGACAAACAGAAATAGGTCCTGCACAAAACTTGTCTGGCCCTTGAATCTTTCATGATGAAGAGTGCAGAGAAGCAAACTGAGGAAGAGGAGGCCACAGCGTTGCTTCCCAACAGACCTCTGACACGGCAGAGTTTATCAGAACAGAGAGAGACCCACTTCACTGCCTGCCTCTGCCTTTATCACATTTGGAATTGCTGACAAACTGTACCACATAAGAACAAGCTTGAAACCCCTGCCAAACCTCACACACACGGTTCTGCGAGCTCATTTTACTCTGACATAATTCTAAAGGAATGTGTGTGGTTGCAAATTCGCCCTTTTCCAGTCCCAGAACTGTCGAAAGACCCTTTAAACGCCACCCTGTCTTTTACTGATTCCATATGGGCAATCTGCTTTCAAAACAGCACCGAAAGTCAGTCTGACTGGCGATTCGGATCTAATGTTTACTGATAAGACGCATTCTGATTGTTGTATGGAAACACCGGCTTACTTAAAAAGACGCAATTGATTGCTAATGTTAGTGCGTTTATCAAACAAACTGAGATCTGATGTTTGTCAGGCTAAGCGCTAACAGGCACTGAAAGCGCTGGGCTGAATTAGCGTGGGTCTAGCGGTGACCCAAACCACACCAAAGAGAAACCACCAGAATTCCACCAATAACGTTTCACTCTTCTCTAGTTTATTAGTGTGTACACAATGCAAAATCAACAGTTCATTATACCTTGTAATACAAACTAGGCTCAGATTTACTCAGTTTTTCCACGAAGGCGGCGGCGTTCACGTAAAAATGTAATCAATTGTGTCTGATTTGTGTTGTCGGTGCTGCGTGGAAATTGGAAAAAGAAAACAAACTGAATATTTGCTACGGGAGTCTGACGAATAGCTCAAAAGGTAATACAAAGCAGAAACAGATGCAAGCCTACAGCAAAAGGAAGTTCACAGAGCCAAAATCCATGTTTAATGTCCTACGGGGCCTATAGGCAACAACAAAGAATGCTGAGGCTATAAAGCGCATAACATCCTACATTTGATGGATACAGAGCGCACATATTCATTCCATACATTCATACACATTTAATTTAACTGTATGCGTTTATGCCTGACTTTAGTATGTATTGTATGGAGTGTCACAACTCAGTTACAACAGTTTTGTAGCGTTTGAAATTATACTGGTGGCTCTCCGAGGACTTTTCAACACTGAGCGTGTCAATTTCATTTGTGCGAACAATGACACCGCGCTTATTCCGACAGGCTTTTCTGCATTCGTTCTTTTCACATTTAAACAGTGTGACGGAAGGCTGCTGGACGAGAAAGAAGATCAGAGAGCGGTTTACGGCACGCAAGTGGGTGTTAACGGACTGCATTAGGCCAGATTAACGGCAGCGCGTGGAGCTGTCGAATTAATGCATCAGAGCACATCAAAACTCCCAATGGGTCAGTATGCTTCCTGAACCACAATGATTAAAGATCAACAGAATCGCGTCAGTCGCTTTCAAAGCAATGTGCCACTTGTGGTTTGATTAGGTGGACACACTTTAAAGCAATTGGATAGGGTGGCTGCCACAGTATCGGTGGGGACTGATGTTTCATAACAGCTGTGGGGGCCTCATTTCAGCATTCAGAGTCTGCAAAAGCAAAGCCAGGTTTCTCTTCAACATACACCTCTTAAATTTCCCATGATGCTTCTGTGTTTTGTTACATGCACAGCATAAATCAAAACATGAGTGTATAAACTAGGCTTTTAAAAAGCGGTTTTGTGGTGATCAAATTTTAAAACAGTTTCCATAACAACCACTTCTGTCATTATACCACATTGTGCATGAGGGAATTAAAGTTACAAATGAATATTTGTGCACTTTAAGTCAAGTTATAGACATTAAAGAATATGCCTACATTTAAATGCAACCAGATATTTCTTACACAACCTAGGCTTAATTTAACTTGTAAACCGTTAAAAAACTGAAGTCACTGACAGTTTAGTGTCTACATATCTACACAAAGGCAAAAACTACAAAGATCCAGATAAATTCTAACCTTTCACAACATCAAACTACGAGAATGGATGAGATACACACACTGCAGCACACAGATGGTGTCTTACACATTTATACGGCACAAGATGGCTTCTGCACTCACCAGCTCATGCAGTCAGGAGTGTCTGCACTTCAGTTTCCTAAAACGTCTGCTAATAAACAGACACAAAAGTGAGGCTTACGCAACAAGAGTCTCACACGTTCCTTTTGGCTCTGACATCTTACCAGGCTCAGATGTCGTAAAGGCAAAGAGCAGAGCAGTTAAAAACTGCTCTCCTTTATTTCAACCACTGTTCCTAAACCACAATCCTCCAAAGAAACTTTCCATTTACTAAGCTAATAAAAAGCCAGAAAAGCACCCCTGGAAGAAAAAAAATTAAGCTTTAAATGGTGGAGCGCACTGAGGTTTTCTTTTCTTTACCCACAAGCCTTTGCGTTCACATGAGGGGCCTCCGGGTCACAATTTTGCACCCGTGAGGCTCCATAACGTCTACAGTAACAGAGCCAAAGCAACAGTTTGCCAGTTTCCCTGTCGGTTCTCTCATGCACTGTAGGGAGGGATTTTGCTGGCGTGTCGGACCGCCACTGTTCCCGGCCTGCGTTGTTTGACGATTCCCACTGGTATGCATGACTCGATCCCTCTGAAAGAACTGCCTCCAACTCTCTGGGAAAAAAAACTGGAAAAAGCCAAACAGTGCCGCTTTGAAGCAATCGCGCATACGTCTCGCAGATGTTTGCGGTACCGGCATAAACAAGCGCGAGGCATGTGCCATCAGAGCATAGCGAGGCATATCTTTTTTTTCTCCCCCCCACCACTTTGCCTCTTCATTCTTTCCATCTGCTGGGAAAGAAGATAAAGAATAATGCCACTGTTCTGTGCAGTAACCAAAGTCAGGGTAATAATAATGACGAGCTTAGCTGCAGGGAGAGACGTTGGCTGGGCCGGGATTGCATGGCTGATGACAAAACAAGAGCACACAGCGCATTGTGGGATTCCTTTACCGGCCCGGCAGCCCAATGCCTGCTGAGCCCATTAAGGATTATGCAATGTGGAACAGTTAGATTCAACTAAAAAAGACCCCTGGTGTGGGACGCAAGATGCCACTCACACGTGCCCACTTTAAACACTGAAGAAAAAAGTTTTATTTTTTATTAAAGGACTGTGGAGACATTTAACGTGTTAACAGTACAAATTGTTAGTTTCAAACACTTTAAAAGGCCACTCATGATAAAAGCATGCAATCCAAGCCCCGCCCCAAACTCACACTATTGGTTGGCAGGTCTAGATGCATCAGGGTTGATAAAGCCACAACAAGGTTAATGCTTTGAAAAATGGTTGCACATTAAGACAGCAAGTGTTTTAAACCTAAATCCTATTAAACAATACTGAACTTTATTCAACAAGGCGTTAAAAATTAAGATAACAGCCATCCAGAAAGCACTTCATTTCCTCACCCCGCTGGTTCCTGAATGTGTTTTTCTACGTATAAAGTCATCACTGACAATCAATGCCCGAAACCTGCGGCATGCAGTTGTTGAATGGTGTAACCTGTCAGCTATTACAGTTTTCTAAACAAATATGCCAATATAAACCATAAACATTTACTCAGAACAGAGCGTTAATCAGGTCAATGTAAACTAGCCCTAAGTTGGAGACAGCATACATTTTAGTGTGCAGGATTAGTCTGGATTTGTGACCATCAGCCTGGCTAATAAGGGCAAGAAAAACAGCCTCAGGTAAGAGACTGTCAGGAGTGGGGGGTGAGAATGCGGTCAGCGCTTAGCTGTCTATATTTCCTTCTTGTCCATTCCATCACAGAGGAATCACACAATTACACCTCACCAAAAGTAAAACAAGTGTGCAGTGGTAAGAACAGTGGTAAGAACAGCTACTAGAATCTTAACAATCATACAACCACTGACTTACACTTAACTAGCTCACAAATCAATGATGAAATAAGTAATTTTGTCTTGGATTACACTTTTATTCACGTTTTATTCAAACCACTTTGAAAAACTGGATTTGCATTTAATGTAAAGAAATTATTTTAAATAATTAGTGTGGTTTCTGTTTTCACACACACACACACAC
>JBAJNP010000857.1:53112-76554 GCA_036877545.1 Yasuhikotakia modesta | reverse complement strand
ATGCATATTGCACTCTGATTTAAAGTGTACTTCTGATGAACACTTGATCACTCAGTATTTCCTATGCGAGATGGCTTCCTGACAAATGCCTAACTTGTCTACCAGGTACACAAGACAAAATTTACTTCATAGTTATTTTGCAATATATAATTTACTTATATTTTTTAGATATCCATATGGTCCATATTGACCAACCGCCACTGCATCTGGGATCTAGATGTTTTATTTAAAAGATACAGTAAGTAGAATACTGTACATATTGCTGTAAAATATAATATTCAATAATAAGCATAACTAATAAATAGACATATTTTCTTCAGTGCTGCCATATGCTTACATTCATGACACTTTTGTCACAAATACTTACTTCCCAATGACTATTCGCCTTTTAAACTTAAGAGAGATGTCAGGAAAAAATCCCATATGAATCAGCAAAAGTTCCCTAATATAATGTTCCATTCATCCTCAGCTTTAGTTAAGACAGATAAAGCCCCATAAAGAAACAGTGGAGTTGATTGGCAGGTGAGGGCAGATTTGGGGGCAGCAGGATTAGTGAATGTCTAAAAAAGAGACATAGTCAGGATCTGATTCTATGATTAAACTGATTTACTGCATTTACAGAGTGCAGAAAAACAGCATCAACATGGCAGCACAAAGACAGCATTATGCTGTTTATACCATAAACACTTTTTGCATATCAACGTTTGTTTTATAACGTGTAAATGTGGAAAACTGCTGGGTTTATTTGGGGCTATGCTGATGGGGGCAAGAGAGGAGAAGAACTTCACTGCAAAAACTTTGCATCTCTAAAGATTTCTGTCAGTTTATTTGTGATGCCAATTACTGTATATTAACATCAATTACCTTCATCATCATTGTTTTCAAACATTTTGTTAATGCTGGTTTAAAGCCACCGAAAATGTTTGTTTGTGAATAAAAGAACAAAGCTAAGTTTAACCCATTACATTGCATGACTTATTTATTTTAATTTAAGAAGAAAATGATTTTTGTTCTGTTATGATCAGATATACATTTTACTGCATTTTATCTTCTAAGTAAAGAAACTTTTGCAAAAGTTGTGTTAAAATACCATTTACACTGACTGTGTACCATTTACATTACATTACCCTTTCTCTCTACATTACATTACCCTTTCTCTCTCTTTCTTTCTTTATTTCTTTCTTTCTCTCTCTGTATTGCTATGGCTGTGCAGGAAGTGTATGGTGTTTGTAGAGCATACAGGTACATTCAGATTCAGGTTTGTGTAACATTACAAGATACATTCATCTGGTCATCTGTCCATGAAATCAACATAGATGTTTCCACAATATTTTCATAGCAAAATAAGCTTTGTAGTCACCTGAAATACAGACAATCTTGCATGACAAAAATTCATAGCCTACTTGAATTTGCGGATCATTGGACATAGTTGCTTGGAGGCCTGTCACAATCAGAGTCTTTACAAGGGACCTTCAAACATGCCACTCTGACAGTCATTGACAGTAAGCTTCCCAAACACATATTAATGTACAGTGTGTGTGTGCTGCTGTGGTGGCTGCGCTCTCCTCTGCTTGCCAATCAAGCTTATCTTAAATTAGCCAAAAACTGATTTCAAAGAAAAGTGATCATTAAATCCACATTCTGAAGTCAAGTGTTATGTTAGCTGAGTTCCTCTTGTTAATAAGTCTGCAGTGACTTGAACAATGTCCAGGTGGTGCCAGTAAGCCTTCGTCCTCTCAAACACTACATTGAGTGTGTGCTGCCTGTATTCAGTGCTTAATTGTTCTTCCTGTAAGTCCTTATCATTCTAAGATAAAATTAATTTTCAGGTGAAAATTAGTTTCGGACATCAACTCTCCCAAAGCTTAGAAGTAATTAATTTGCAGTTACCATAGAGCCAGTTTCTGTTAGTCATGAGCTGATAAGGGAATGAAAGATTTAAGTGGTCAGATTTATATGGTTTGTGTTTATGGACCATCATCTTATGTTGATCTCATTCACAAAACCAAAAGCATATTGCAAACTTGTTAACAGTGATTTTTATAAACCAACTGGTCTTTTGTTGTTTCGCGTTTATAAAAACAGAAACTGTGTATTGTCAAAGTGTGTCTTTTGTTACAAATTTGACCATTAAATATGACAATTTAAAAGTGATCCATATTACAAGCCAATATTCATGTTTAGAAATGAAATCAACCTTGTTCAGTGGGTCTGTGGTAATGCTAATAATAACAGCTATTACTGTATATACAGTACATGGCCACATAACTTGTGTAAAGGCCTATTGACTGAGCCAGCAGACTGCAGCACAGAATGATTATTGTCATTACACTATCAAATGTTATTATTATCATGGCTCAATTCATGTGCGTATTGTATCATTTATTTATATAAAACAGACTATATCAGAAAAAACACCATCAGGTGTTTGATTTTGATCTGAGGACATTATGATGGGAATGGATATCCATATTGATAGGAATGAAATAAACAATAATTATTGTATGTAGCGTTGTTTATTTTGAATGCCAAAATAATCTTTCAATAAGCCTCGGTATAATTTGGCTCAGTAATGGTTCCAACTTACATAAATGTTTTTATTTATATAACCTGGAATTGGAAAATGGCAAAGTCATATTTATCTGGTACGTATTATAGCAGAAAAATTTTCCATCAGCCCAGGGTTTTTTTCACCATGCCTCTCATTTTCTGTCTCTGTTAGCGCTAGCATTAGGAAGGGCTTTGTAGAAACAGATTCTGGGGGCTGTTAGTTCAGAATCATCAATCAGATTTTTTGATTTATTCTGCAGGTCAGAAAGCATAAACTACTGATTAGCGACAGTCACTTTGGTTAAAACTGTTAACTTTGGAAACTTGAAATTTACAGAACAATTTGTATCCATTTCATTTCTCATTAATTTAATTTGTACATTTGTATATTCGGACGAACACAAATATTTCATTCTAAGAATGAAAACTGTACAAAGTCAGTTGTTTCTTGATAGTAACTGGATTTAATAAGCCAAATATTGTAGACCTATCTGAACATGCTGCATGCTTTAATCTAAATGCTTACAGTGCATTCAGGCTTAACATTTTATCAGTAAGGTATGATACATTTACTGTGGAATTGAGCCCATGAGCTTAGCTTTGCTAGCACTTTGATCTAACAATTGATCTACTGGAAAGTCTATTCAAGCTGTATAGATTATATTCTGTCAGAGCTGTCTGATTTTGAAGCTATAAATTAAAAAGAGGAAATATTTTTGTTTTATAAACATCTATTTCCATTGATACTTGCTGTGGTGGCAGTGAAGCAATTTGCATTGCCATTTTGTTTATTTCTCCAATAAAACTAATGTCTTTAATTTCTTTAATTTACATTTTTTAGCCCACTCTGGCAACCTTTTGTGGACAATGGCAATGTTGTGATGAAACAAATAACATGTCCAGGCTCCATATGGTTCATGTAAAAGCAGAAAGAAGAGGAGCGGGTGAGGAACAGCCCTCCACAAGTTATAAGACATGCTGCTCTACCTGCTGCTAAGTGTGTCCTACTGTGTCCTGCTAATGCAAACTGAGCTTCATGTTGGGCTGAAGGGAAACTCTTGTAATGATTTGAAGGCCCAGATGGCTTGATTGTGAGGGGGCGTGATCATTGCAGTGAGGGGGCGTGATCCTTCAAGTCCCACTGAACACACAAACCCTTCTTAATGCTGTAGAAATGGGAACGAATGTGCATTGGCTTTCTTGTTACTTCCGTCATTGTGATAATTGATTGTTATTTGGCATTGATTGTTATGGTACCACAGCCTTCAATTACTAGTCAAATACTTTAAATTAGCAGTCATGAATTTGCCCTAAGCCAGTCTAATAGGCTGTTTATTGGGTAGATGCAGCATACTGAGAAGCTATGGGACATAAAGTCACAGCTACTGCTTTTGACCAGTGCAGCAATAAATCACATCACCTCCCTCTGGAGCTTCCAACATCTCAGGCTGCTGGGAATGAAATTTGGCCATGCAGTAAATGAGTAGAATCTCCTGTGAACATGACTGACTCTGTTGTCTGTGCTTTATCCCTTAAAGTGTCTCATGGTTGCTAGTTCTGCCAGTCTTTCAGACTATAGCATCACATTACTTGAACCTAAGCAATGAACTAACTATAAAACGAAAAGTCTAAGAGTATCATGATTTCTATTCTTTTTCTGTAGTGATGCAAAGATGTGTGGGAGAATAATCCTGCACTCTGAGGACAGGCTGACAACTAGGACTGAAACAGCCCAAGGCATATATTATATTGTACTAGCCCATTGCAACCTGAAGATGTTTACTCACTATAGTAGACATTACATGCATACAAAAAGGTATAAAGTAATCAGTATATTTTATGTTAAGCAATTACAGTTAGCAAACAAACACTAAAATGGTGGTATTTTACATGAGAAGGTTGGGACAAAATAACAAAACAATACCCAACACATAAAAATCTGATAATAACAGAAAAAACAGTTGCTTAAAATATTAAAAGTGTACAGGTTAAAGGTACAATCAACAAAAAAATGCATTCCCTGTTGTTTTTTGTGACATGTCTTTTATTGTGTTCTCTCATTGTCTTTGTTTTTGGTCTTTGTAATACCCTCATGACTCTTGTCCTTATTGGTTGCCTTGTCCTACATGTCATGTCCTGATTGGCTTATTGTCTGATTATGTCCAGGTGTTCTTTGTTTCCCCCGATTCATCTGTGTATGCATATACCCATGTGTTTCCATTGTTAATTTGTTGGTTATTGCTGTTGTTTATGTGCTGCCTCCTGCCTTGAACTGTGCCTAAGGTGAGGACTGTCCCCAAGGTGAGGACCAGACCTGTTACAAACATAAATATACTCCACTTGAAAATGTTACTACCAAAGTAGTAATAGGTGTTTGTTGTAACTGCCCCCTACTCAAACTAACTGAACACCAGAGCATGAATAATTGAACCGTGCATGGGTGTAGTTTTACGTGTTAACATTGGTAAAATAAATTAGATTTTGAGGGTCAAACATACCTGGGTGCATCCAAAAAAAAGAAATATTTGTGATTTTTTTTTTTTGGATGATTGAAAATGAAGGTTAGAGAACGGATGTTGTGTTGCTCTAAATATATTAGCAGAATAGTCATGTGCTCAGTAAGTGGATGAATATAGGTCACGGTTGATTCCTTTTGCCCTCTCCAATGCTGGAACGGACCCCAGAGATGCTAAGAGAATCCAGGCTACTTTGTGTTTTTGCCTTGTTCTTTGACGGTATTGCACATAATTGTGTCCTAGGGGGTTTGGGCTTGGCCTTCAGTACATTTCTCTAATGTATGAGGTTTTCCCTGATACCTGCCATCTAAAAAACAAAATTAAATCTTCCCTAAAGTCTGATCTGCATTTTATCATGTATTGTTTAAAGATTATATGGAGGAAGGAACCCCTACAAAAATAGTCAAATGTAATCATGCAATGTTATTTCACACATGGCCCAAAAAATGAACACAAGTGGTTTATGTATTTTTCTGAATATTTTATCTTTACATTTCTAGTGGTTATATAAAAGTAAAGAAGAATTGAGTTGTGAAAACGCCATTATTTTGAAAAACAATCTTTGCGTTATTATAAACCATTGTATTTATAGTTCTACAAAAAAGTGCCATTGTCACTTAAAACAATAGTACCATGGTAATTTTTTGTATGCGAAGAAACGATAGCAGTTTAATGGTGCTACTTAATGGTGAAATAAGAAGTTATAGTTTAATTTGCTAATTTAAAACTTTTTTTTGTGGTTTTATCAACAATAGTTTTTGTGATTTTACAGGTCTTTTGTGACTGATTCATTATTAATTTAAAAGGACCTGACCAAGCACAAACATCTCCTAGTAAAAATATTTCTGTGAACCAGATCTGAATCTGTAGAAAAAAAGTCTAGAATTCCAGATTGATACCAGCTGGTTGTGTGGGCATTGGTAGAATCTGGATAGCTCACTGATGTACAAGAATGATTCACTTCCCTTCTGTCTGATTCTGTTACAAAAACAGATCATTAGTTTCATGTATTTAAGCTTAATTTTTGAGATACGCTGAATCTATCATGGGGTATTCCATAAAACATACTTAATTACAATCAATAGTCAAATTAAACCTGTGGAAAATATATTACATGTATGGTGATTTGCTAATAACAGCACAGAATGATCAGAGTGATTCATAATCTTATATAATATGTCCATTACTATACAATAATTTCACAGTTAATGACATTATTAGATCATTTCCAATTGATATGCTGATTGGCAATATAATTTGCTCACATTCTGTGAGAAAGTTTGATCCTTTAAGTTGCTAAAAACACAATTACAAGTGATCTGTACACTATAAAGATATATTTACCATAAGGTATGACTTGCATTTTTTTTCCTTTTTAAATTCTTAATTCAGTCTTATTTCAGTCAGAATGCTTAAAAAACAGACAAACTGTTTCAACTCTGTTTTTTTTCAAGAACTTATCCTAGTGACTTATAGATTCCTTATTTTATTAAAATCAGAGAAAGTTCTCTTTTGGAAAAAAAACAGTAGAAATAAGCATGTCTCATTTTTATTACAAGTCAGATTAGGTTTGGACACCTGCTCAGATGTGACCCATAACAGACAGACATTTTTAAGAGCTCAAGTTGAGTTACTGACACATTTTCTTCTGATTAACCAATAATATCCTCCTTTTCTTATATTGTGAATTGTTTATAGAAGTTATTGTAGCCCTCGTGATAGCTGGAAAATAATGAGTTCTGGTTTGTTTATCACAACTGTGATGCATTAGTCATCACTCTTTGTTCCAGTCATGGTAACTTAATGCACCGTTCTTTCTCAATCATCATTTCTCACAGTTTGTGAAGCATGGTAGGCTGTGAACACTGTAGAATTGAATGGCTCCTGGAGGATGTACCTCTGCTGTTCAACAGCTGGGAAGTTACCTCAGGCAGGAATCAATATAGCTGAGAAAAATAAGTCATGTTTCAGAAAAACAGGGTTTAAAATTAATTGTTTTGATGTGTTTTTTTAATACTGGTATGGTAAAAAGAACACTAGGCTGCTGGATTCGCTGTGCTGTTTAACTCTTTGCAGACAGGATTTAAGAACAAGCAAAAACTCATTTGCAAAAAATGCAAATGCTGCACTCTGGTTTGGCCATTTGCCTTTCTGGTCTGGTCTTATTGAAACACACCTTGATGTGATCTGGGTGGTTCTGTGCACCTCAGACAGTTTCCAGCTACATTTATTGGTACTCCATTTTCCTCTGTTTGTTTCCATGGAAACAGGTGAACGGTTCTGTCCCTTGGCGCCGTGCCCTATACGAACTCCCCTCCGTGTCTAATCTGCTCTTGATACTCTGTGCTGAGAGGGAGCAGGTTGACAGGAAGTTTTCTGCACAGCACATCAGTTACTCAAAGCAGAAGTGATTTGTTTATTGCTTATTTGTGTGGCCTCCTACAATAGCTGATAATCAATGCTTTAATGATCTTTTCTCCCAAGAATTTGCAGACTTGAAGGGTAAACTGAAAAACTATTAAAAGATTGTAGAGGTCCTCTTGAGAAACTCAACCTGTGAGTGCAGACATTCTTCTGTGAAATTATCAAACAATGGTTTCAAGGTCAGCACTCAGGAAAATGTCAAGCAGAAGACCTCTGTCCTAGCTGGACGCTCTTATCATTGCAAAGGGAATTCAAGCAGATCTCTAGCTGTGCACACTTGAAGCACTGAAAGGTGTGAGAATACTGAGAGCATGATGGTTGCGAGCATTTAGATTCTAAACCAGTGCTGTTGTCTACATGATAACCAGGAATGTGACATATACCCACTAGGAAAGGTCAATGATTACTCACATAAAAGCGTGAGGAGGCATAACAATTTTGAAACAGAAGGTTCACAATTTCAATTATAAATTCACAGTGTCTGTCTTTTGAAGCACTGACTTTTGGCCTGTGACCTCGATCTGACGTGGCGCTAATTTTCAACGCAAAGTGAGCAGAGCACTGCTGTGAATCATATTGGTCATGGGGCTGAGGAGAACGTCCAATAGTAGCAAGCCACAGTGAATCACTGGCCGTGACAAGCTCTCAGTTAACAGTCCCCTCTTCCCAGCCCTTCCATATAACATTATTGAAGCACCACAGCTAGTGGAAAAACAGGTCTAAGATGGCAAGCTGTGGCTTCTTGGTATAGTCCATGTCAGAACGCAACATCTGCAATGCACAGAGTTGCTCTGACTGTAAAGACTGGCCAAAGCACTGATATGAGAGACTATCTAATAAGAAAACATCATTGTACACCCAGAATGTGGAAAATAATCATCTTTAAAAGCTTATTTTTTAAGTGAGTTCGTGAATTTTAACTTAGTACCGACATACTCTGTCAATAGGGTCAGCCAGCCCACATCAAGAAGTGGGATAGTCTGAACTGAGGCTGAGGTATGTATCAGCCTCTATCTACTATGACTGGTAGAAAACACCATGTACTAGATAGAGACAGCTGGCAGAGTACTTTGTGCTGTGATATCTAGAGGCCTCTTGCAACAGTGGTCAAAGCACACAGTGCTTAACAAAGCAGACGCAAAATAAAGTGCTATAGAGAGCATGCAAGCGGAGAGGCAGACCACTACTCTGACCATCTTGTTAAGGGAGAAGCGATAATGTGCGACACTGCATCAGCAGACTGTCATAAAGGTGGGGGGCTGCTATTAAGAGTAAGTATCAGGGCAAAGCACTGTGCACTTTGTACAAGGCAGACTGTTGTTTGAATGGGAGCTGTTATCTCATAAAACATCTACAGCACACTACACAGGCATACCGCTGTGTGAAGCGAGGGCCTGCCACGGTGAGAGTGGGGACTGTTACTTCATCAAGCATGCAGTTATAGCACACTACACAACAGACCGCCGCTTTTAGAGTTTAAAGTGAGCAAAAAAAGGCACTTCACGCTTGAATTAGGCAGACCGCCATTTTGAATGAGGCTGTTATCTCGTAAGCACCTGTGATGTCCCTGGGGGTGAGAGGAGGACAGTGGGACCGCAGCGCTCATGTGTGTCTCTCAGGGACCTCAGGCTGCTGTTGCTGCTCTCTACGGCTCAGGGGCATCAGAGTAGAGAAGCACTTAGCAGTGAGCTACCAAGTTCTTCTTGTTTTTTTTTTGCTTAGCTCTGCTCCAGGAAAGGACGGTGTTCTTCAGCATAGTCAGCTACTGATGCAATGTCAAGTGCTGGTGTTCCTGTAGCTGCACTAATAGAAAAGAACATAAGTACTGACAAAAATGTTAATCTTGAATTCACTATAAATTGCTTTGGATAAAAGAGTTTGCCATATGAATAAATGTAAGTGAACTGTATTTAAAATGGAACACAGGCACACTACTTTGTCCCTTTTTGCTAAGCTCTCAGTAGGTTGCGTTCCTGTGGCGTCTTTTGTCGCTCGGCAACCATAAGCTGCACTCTCCATGACTACAAAGAAATTTCAGTAAAGTATAAATGAATTTCCAGCAGCGAGTAGCTTTGCTACTATATTTATTTATGCTTTAATCAGATGTTTCTTCATCCTCACAGAACTTTTAATATTGCTACACAATAAGTGAAGCTTGTTTGTTCCTGTCACATGACCTGCAGTGTTGAGATGAGATTTGAGATTATGTTGAGAATTTTTTAACTTGCTACAGTATATACATACCTGAATAGAGTGAGTATAAATAATGTACTTAAGCATTTAAAATATATGTTAACAGTATCTTAACTATGCATTGAAAGTTAAAAGCTGAAAAACCTTGTGTTCAAAGTCAATATTAATATAACATTTAAGGCTAATTTGGGTCTTAAATAACTGGCTGAATTAGATTATGATTAACGCTAAACGCTAATGAGTCCTGTCTCCCCATGTAAATGTCACTGTCTGTTCAAGTTGCTTATAATAAATTGACAACACATAAAACGTTCTCTAGAATGTTCTCAATGCAAATTGTATGTATTAGTGAGTGTGGTGGCGCATATGGGGTGTACACTACCACACCGATCTATTGGTGAAATCTGTATTAAAGGGTATGCATGACATTTCTATGGAAAGTATCAGAAAGTGACCATATTCTTTTTTTTTTGCTTGTCCACAGACAGGAAGTGTAAAGCAGGCTTCTGAAAAGCGTCACATTTGCCTCAGCTAGAAGGGAGAGACATTTACAGGTACATATGGTATGGTGATTTTTGATCATTTTTCATCACGATCATCATCAAATTCTATTATCATCAAATCTTCTATTTGTTCCTATAAAATCAGAATCAAAGTTTAAACACTTGGTGTTATTTTTAAAGTTTAAACCTTTGAATGCAACCTGTTTGTTTACCCACAACTTCTAATGATGTGCAGACATATTATATAACTCTTGATAATTCCATTGATTATTTTCCCCTTTACAGTGTTTCCAGATATAATTTAGTACACTTTCCCTATCAATTTCTTGAAAAAAAATCAACTGTTTTCTAATGCAGGTTGACTCATGTTGACAGTATAATAGATAAATGCTCCTTCTAATCATTAGAATGTTACATCTTTTTAATCATTTTCTAAAATGTTTTAGGACCAAATGCTTTTACATCCAGTATTTGCAATTATATTTTATAGCATGTATTTTATGTGCATATAAGAAATGGTAGCTGCATCCAGCCTGCAATCTTAGAAAAAGCCTTCTTCATTTAAAAGTGTGAAATATGTCTGATTCTAAGTATTGTAAGACTTTAGTTTAAGTAAGAAGGTATATTCAAACATTACCAAAGAATATTTTGTTCTCAGTTCTGAAAGTATTTAGTCATTTAACTACATTCAGTAGCTCCCACAATGTAAAACAACAAAAATAAATCATTATGCCAGCAAATGGTGCTATTACCTATTGTTAACATGTTTTATCTCGTTTTTTCCCCTTCCTTCTATTGTAAATGTAAGAGCGTGAAAGAGCCAGATTTTCTACTTGTGTACTAAATTTCTCAAAACAGTGACTCATTCTGAGGGGTGTTAGCAGTGTTCTCCTGCATTGTTTAATTCACATTATTGTTGGTAATGGCAGATGGTGCAAGAGTAAATGGTTTTTGTGCAAGAGGACTTCATGCTGGGCTCCCTCCTGGAGCTTTACTTTTTGATGGAGCTTTTGTATATTTTGCCGATACTTTTCCCTTCAATCTTGCTTAAGTGAGTCTGGACTCTTAAAGGGACAGTTCACCCAAAAATAAAAAATGTTATTAGTTACTTAGCAGTAGAATGATGTAATCACATTTATACATGAGGTGGGAAACTAAAGTCAAGATGGTAAGAAATTAAATTGGTGGAAGTTTCAAATACAACACAATACTAAAGTGTTTTAAATAATAATAAAAAAAACAAATTACAGGTATATTGTCAGTATAACTGCTATAAAGAACTAGCTGCAGGTGAGGGCTGTGCAGAATGGAACTGCTTCTGCCATAAATCACGCAGCAGCTGCCTATCAGTCACACCACTTGTGTTTAAGGAAGTACTGCAGAAACACTGGTATTGTTCCCATTTTATATGGAATCAAATTGTATTTGGAATTTATTTTGGAAACAACCAAAGTAATATTTTTAGTTTCAACAGAAGTCTTTCATAAAGTGTTGTGTATTAAAATCTGTACCCAAGTCTAAAGGGTTTTTACACAAAGTCAGATATGCACAGACTGCCTGCATGCATTAAAAAGCTTCTGACCTCTGTTCTGTAGTCTTTATTAATTATGGTTCCTGCATTGTATGCATTACATTTAAATAGCCAATTTTCAGTCATAAACTATAAAAGCTGATCTAAGCTAAAACTGCCTCATAGAATTGTTAGATTTAGTGTATGCACAAAAAATGCTAGATGAAATTAGATTATTCCAAATGTTTGAGGCAAGCATCACATATTTCACACCATACCTTCTTTTGCTTATATCATGCATGCTATTTGAAACAGCATGTCATTGAATATACTAGATATCAACTGGCAAATGTCTTGCTTAACTCTGACTGTTTTCAGAATGTGACTGCTATCCTCCAGAGACAGTGCAGAACAACACAGTTTAGTGTCTAACTGTCTCTGAGCCAGATCTCAGATACAACTTAAATAAAAACTCAATGTCAGTCTTATATAAATATATAAGACTGACATTTGAGTTTTTATTTAAGTTGTAAGTTAAGTTGACACCCTTCTTGTTAATTATAGTAACAGAACAGGATGTTTGTGTGAGTAACTAATGGGCAAAAAAAATCACCCTGTTAGACATTTTTCATTGAGAATTTGTAAATCTATTGTTGCAGATTTTGTATAATTACTTTGCTGGCTTGTCTCAGCAAGACCCTGACCTTTCAGTGAAAAACATCAGTAGAAGTTTAATCACATATTTTAATACACAGAAATATTGTCTTGTCAAGTAACCTAAAATGTGCTTTTTGAGGTTACATTTAAATTAACTGGTTTTAATTGGTTTTAAATGCCCACCAGTGTTTTTACATTTACATCATGGCTGATGACAGTAATTCACAAAGCACTAAACAGATTGAGGTGAAAAGTTTGCCCAACATCTGTTTACTCTGTCTGACCTTACATTTGAGTCAAAACACATAATTTGAAGGTGTTAGCATTTTGTGTGGATTCAACAATTCGACAGCTCTTGTTTGCCAATAGTACACTGGTGGATAAAACATCAAACTTCAGGAATAATCAGATATCAACTGATTTGTTTCTCTTTTAAAAGCCTTTTAAACATGCATAAATTACAATTAACAATAATACCCTGTTATATATAATAAATAGAATTTGGTGTAAATTGGTAAATGAGTTCCTGTTTCTACTGTATGTAGTTACTATGAGCTTAAAAATCACCTCAGAAGAGAGTCAGTGAGCATTACGGTATAAGAATTAATCAAAGATTGATCCTTAGTCAGAATGCATCGATTGCCTCCAGCACTGGTCTAAGCATCTCTTGTTAGATTGAAGTGTTGACATAATTCGATATAGGCGTCTCTTCAGAAATATCATGATTAGTTAGCACATACACTAGAATGCGGACAGTTGTAAATGACTGAGAGTGTTGGGCTGCATAGTGAAAGGTATAAATAATGCAAGTGTTTACAGAATTTTACGGTAATGTGTTGTAGCATATTTTTGTGTTTCATGATTCTGTCTGATGAACTTTTGAAAGACCAGGTTTTATTTTAAATGACTGCCTTTAGGTGATACCCTGTTGATTAATGTACTCTTTTCATAAACAACTGCATTCATTGACTGACTGAGTGATTCATTAATACAGAGGTTATGATGTATGTGCTGATGTCTCATGAGATGGGATCTTATACACAGTAGTTTCCTGAGGGCTTCAGTAACTGTCTAAAGAGAAGCTGCATGCTGCCTATAAATTCAGTTTATGTGTCTGCTTAGCATTCAGCTCACCTCACACATCAGCCATTGGCTCCTGTGCTTTAATATGGATCTCCCCTCAACATTGTTTCTCTTCTATCAACTGAAAGCTATAAAAAGAAAATAATACGTTTTAAATCTAATAGAAGCGTATTAAATACCTTGACACAGACTTATTAACTGTCTGAGGTTCTGAATCATCAAAGACTCCAGTCAACAGGCTAACTGTAAGAAGATGTGACAGAGAAAGTTCTCCCCAGGGGTAACATCATAACTAGTTAATTTTGGTGCATAAATATCAGTCATATAAACTATTTTTCTGGTGTTGTGAGCAGCATTAGATACTGGTAAATGTATTACAATAGAAACATACAACCATAGTTATTTTTTTGCCCCTTTAATGGTTGGTCTTTTATTCATTTCACACTAAAGCTCAACTAGGGCAAACTCTCCTTCCATGGCATTCAGTCATGTGAACAGACAGAGAGAGAAGTAATCACGAATGGACCGAGGAGTTCATGACAGGGAATCTTCAGTGTCATGAGGCAATCTTCAGAGGCACCTGGTTAGTCTGCCACCCTGTTTGCCATTTGTCTGACCTCTGAGAGGAGAGATTTTTACCAAAAACAATTGCAAGTGAGACAGCTTCTGGAGCATCTTAAAAAGATACAAATTTCAAATATGCAAAAGTGTGTTTGAATAAAATGTCTATGTTTATTAAACACAGCGTTCCTGTAGCTCAGCTGGTAGAGCACTGCATTAGCAGCACAAAGGTTGTGGGTTCAATCTGAAAGTACTGATTAAAAAAATTATACACTGAATACACTGTAAGTTGTTTTAAATAAAACCATCTGCCAAATGAACAAATGTAATCTGATAACACCGATTACACATATTTTTTAATCAGATTAAAAAATAATCTGAAACACAAGAAGGGGTAAGCCGTCAATGGAAAGACATTCTGTAATACATGACAAAACACTTGACTTAAATCTAACACCAGTGCTGAATCTGATGGATCAGACAAACATGCACAGATGGTTTGAGGAGTGACGTCCTCACGCACACTCAACCTCCTCATGAGGAGTGTTTACATAGAAGCTCCTCCAAACTGTCTCTCTCTGAGCTGTACCACCCAGTCAGAGGTCGCCTCAAGATGGATGAGGGGAGTGTTAATTCAGTGTTTTTCCAGAGCAATGTGAAAACAATTCATGTATATGCTTCCTCCAGGCAGCTGTGTCAGGTTGATTTATACTTTTAGAGGCAGGGGCACATTCGATCGGTTCAGTTGTGTAGCTGGCGTGGAAATCATAGCTCAATCTTGCTTCACTATCTCCTCGTTCAATGACTCTCATTTAGAGTGAAGTGTTTTTTCCACCCTCCAGTTCAAGAGGTTCTCTGTGCTTGAAACAAACCAATGTTTGGGTTTTGTTATTGTGCACAGTGCCGAGTAAGTAAACATTCCCAGGACTGTAAAATTCGATATTTATATAGTTGGGAGGTTTTAATGCAGAGCCCTGAAGACCCCCTGAAGACGTTTCATGCAATGCAGCAGTGATGACCAAAGTAAATAAATACAGTAGAATGAAATGATGCATCTTAAAAAATGTTCAGGTCCATTTAATGGAAATATGCTTGTTGTAAAACTCATTTTGGTTATTAATGGAATGTCTGGGTTGCTGTGGTGAGGTTTAAAGACCATGGTTTATCAAGCAGCTGTGGCTGTGTGATAATGGCTGTGATCCCTCTAACCTTCAGAGGCTGATGGTCTTAATCTCAGGAGACCGCTGTGTACCGCCACCCACCCTTCCACACACAGACTAATACAAATAAAATTGCTTAGCCGTCTGCAGGTTAACCGAGTTTAGCAGAGAGTTGCTGTCTTCCACCTCTTGTAACACCTGTAATGCACTCTTGCACAGGAAATTACTTTGGAAAAATCTGGCAGGGAGATTATTGAATCATGACAGAATCATTCCGTAAGAAAATGGGTGGAATTATTTGCAGTCATCTACCCTAGCCTCCTTTGAAATCAACCAGCTGTTCAGAGCTATTTTTACGGGGATCTCAGCTGCAGGCTATACAGTAACCATGATACTGTACTTGCTGACCGAATTTGAGTCTGTTTGATATTATATGTCCTGCTGCCCCACCTGATGCCTGGTGCTGTTTTTTGAAGCAATAGGAAAGTCAAAGCTATCTGTGTGCAGGACCCATACATTAATGAAGAACATTACAGTCATTAACCTAAATTCCCCTAATGGCCTATAATTTTAAAGAGTGCATTATCAGCAAGGGACGTTTTGCACAAAGGGAGCACTTACCATCAACCTTATTATCCAACAAAGGGTCCAGGAAGGAACGCATTAAACAAATCTGTTGGTATCACACAGACCTGTAAAGCAGGACAAGAGGATAAATGCAGGACAGGCTAAAATTGATAATGAATTCCCATCAACCAGAATCTAATTTGACCTGTCTTTGTGCTGTATTAGCACCCCTGGTAGTGTTTTATTGCACTCCTCTTTGGTGTGGGGAGGGAAATTTTGCCTCATTAAAACAAGGTACAGTTAATTTTTGAATGCAGGTGATGGAACTGAGTTCAGTCTGGTGCTGGAACAAATCAGCAGAAAGGAGCTGAGAAGGCTTTGATGAATTCAGAGGATTGTGACACACAGCTTGCAGTCTGGTGTGCTGAAAGAACATGTTTATTTAGCCTGTTGAGTTTTGCTCCTGGTGTGAAGAGGAACAAATGTGCTGCAGAAGCTCTGTTGGCGTTTTTAAGCCGAGCTGCCCGTTTTTAAAACGTCTCCATATTTCTTATGCGTTTCTGTTATGTTACACATTGTGTCATTTTCCAGACATGCAATACTGCCCTGTTGCAAAGATCTGCATTTTTGGTCAGCAGTAATGTTGCGTTTTAAATGGTGATCTGCTGGCTTTCTTTAAATTAGCTTAACCACCAAGGTGTGCTTAAAAAACAGCTTTACCAGATCATGACATGTAATGTTTCATTTTGATTAACTTGAATCATTCTACTAACTATAAGGTACTTTGCAATTGCTGTTACTAGTATAATCAGTAGATGCTGCTAAGCTGTCAGCCACCAGCTCCAGTGATGTAATGCAGCATTATTCATCCAGAGCAGAATATTAGAATAGTCTGTCAATGTGCATGTCAACACTAATGTGTTATTAAGTGACAAACTCAATCTCACTAAATGCACAAAAAAACACAAAAAGACTGAGCAAGTCACAACACATGGTTGTGAGTCATGGAATTCAGTGTAGCATCTTCTGTGAACTGATGGCTCTTTCTCAACACATCTTTAGGGGCAAGGAGAAGCATCAGCCAGAGGAACAAGAATGGAGGGAGATTGTCTCAGCTGCATCAAGTACCTCATGTTCATCTTCAACTTCTTTATTTTTGTGAGTTCTGTCCTTCTTTGGACTCTTATGTTCTGTAATGGGCAAATAAATGTTCTGGGTCATTGTTATTGTTTATGCTAAGCAGATTTAGATTTAACATAATGTTGGTTGTATTGGTAGGGCAACATGTTAAATGCTCTCTTTCTCTCTCACTTTCTCTGTAAGTGGCTTTGGATAAAAGCAACAGTGAGATGAATAAATGTAAGTGTATTTGTTCCTTTCTGGTCAAGACACTGGTTAATACACAGTCTGGCCCACAGATGTAGAAGGTTTGCTTTCTTTGGAAGCATGTTAAACTTTATCTGCGGTTTTCAGCATTCTGAAAAGTTAAGTGATACGCTGAAGACACACAGGTGTAGAATTTCATTTTTTTAAAGAAAATATGCAGTTCAAAGGAATCTGTGAAACCTCTAAACTGTCCAAGTTGCCACTGAACAAAAATACTGTGAGACCAAATGCATTGATCATGCAAACATGCTGTGGTTTTGCTCATGGACCACAATGCACTTCCTTTGTTCCTCAAAGGTGTTTTGAAAGCAATTGTATGACCTTCCCTTTGCCTCTGGTGGTGTGATAAAATATGCCATTCCATAGAAAAGTTTAGAATCTCATTTGAAATTGTTTTTATTTGACATTTATGAGAGAAACACAATAAGCATTACTTACCCTTTGTTATAGCCTCAATATACCATGTCTGGTATTTACATTGTTCAGGGCTCTATACTAAAGCCCTTTCTTCCTCCTAGCTGGGAGGTGCATTCCTTCTAGGGGTGGGAATCTGGGTGCTGGTGGATCCGACAGGTTTCCGGGAGATTGTGGCAGCCAACCCTCTGCTGTTTACTGGCGTCTATGCAATTTTGGTCATGGGTGGGATGCTGTTTCTTCTGGGATTCCTGGGCTGCTGTGGAGCCATACGGGAAAATAAATGTCTTCTACTGTTTGTATGGGATTTTCTTTACATCAGTGATAACCGGAATATGTATTATTACTTTATCATTTAAAGTCATGTCTGTAAGACTTAACAATACTTATTTTTGCATAGTAATACAATCATACTACCTCACATATGCAAACATCTTACAGACATTTTCCTTTTCCACAATTCCTTTTCTTATTCCCATTCCACAGTTCTTTATGCTCATACTCCTCATATTCCTAGCAGAGCTGGCCGTGGCCATACTGGCTTTCATATTCCGGGAACATGTGAGTGTCAGTACAGCAGTCAGTACTACAGTAATTATGCCACCTGTCTGTAATATACCTCCGCTCTCATCACTCTTGTCTGTCTGTGGATCAACAGCTCACCAGGGATTACTTTACCAAGGAGCTGAAAACACATTACCAGGGCAGCAACAGCACGGATGTCTTCACTTCCACATGGAATGCTATTATGACCACAGTATGTCAACATGATAATTAACTCCATCTAGACTAAATGCAGAGTGAACAAAAATGACATTCATTTTCTATTGATGTCTTGGCAGTTTGATTGTTGTGGAGTAAACAGTGCCGAAGACTTCGGTGACCACAGTCTCTTTCGACAGCGAAACCCCAGCAGACAGGTGCCAGAAGTCTGTTGCCAGAGAAACGATCTGATGATGAACAGAGAGGAGTGTGTCAGGGGAGTCATGCCAATACGTAACAAGGTCAGCTGTCCCCACAAATGATTCACGAGTAAATACTTTTGTGGAAATGGGTGGAATGATGATTCAGATGAAACTCAGTGGATCTATAAATTAGCAGAGAAAGTTACAAACTAAAGACAAAATTAAAGATAATGAAACAAGTTTGTATTAAAGAGTGAAAATGGCTTATAAAATTAAGTCTGAGTCATATAAGCTTCTCTGTTGTGCATTATGTTAATTCTCAAAGTGACATGCACATGATTCTAAACATTTACAACATTAATGAAATATTATTTTATTCTGAATCGCAGGGATGTTATTCAGCGGTGGTAGATTATTTTGAAACATATATCTATATGGCTGGAGCTCTTGCAATTGTGGTGCTAACAATTGAGGTAAGTTTATAATTTATAATAATTATAAAAATCTAAAAAATTTAAAGCTTCATTGATTTGAGCACACAGCTTGTTAGACTAAAATGTAACTAAACGTTGTGAAAGATGAAAACTTAGGTAATTGTCGCCACCTAGTGGAATAGTAAGTTTTAGCTTTGTTAATAAATTGGGGTTTCTTGCTATTCTATTAAAATAAAAATAAAATTTAAACAGTAGTTTAAATTAACAATAACTTCTTATTTTATTTCTTTTTTTCTCTCCTCAGCTTTTTGCCATGGTGTTTGCTATGTGTTTGTTTAGAGGAATCCAGTAATCATGTTGGCATGGCATGGAAAACAGTTTAAAAAAGAAGTATATATTTGTCATCTCTGTGTTGTTAAAATAACTGAACCTTACCAAAAGTGGATGGTAAATCACAACTGGGACACTGACATACTTGAAAAATACAAGTATGTTGTGAAAAATACATGTAAATATTAAAAAATGAAACAGATTCCTAAATTAAGGGCAAGTCCTGTAGTCCTTTAATATTAATGGAGAGACACATTGCACTGGTATTTGGTTGATTATTTATGACAAAGACTCATTATTCCTAAAATGTTTTACCTTTTGTATTAGCACTGCTCCAGAGTCATGCTGAAAAAGAGTGTGAATGATTAAAGGATGTGTCTGTGAGAGATGAACAGTTTTAGTGTTTGTGTACAAAATGTAATGTAATGTAATGTAAATGTGATGTTTTATGTGCTGTAACCATAAATATTTTGTAATTTTAGCAAAACTGTGATGTATGTATTTGTGGTGTATATTTGAATATTATAAAAGAACAAAACATTAACCTTACTTGTATGATCAATTCTTGAACTAGTTTTAAGGGGTAACGTAATTTTTAAAATTGATTAATAAATCAGTTAATTTTAAAAGTGAAAATCTTTTTTTCACATTACAAATATTTTTACAAATATTTTTTCACATTATTGAAAACTTGTGAAAGCCTGGTAACAACACTTATAACTTTCCAAAACTCTTATTGGCTAAATGACACCTTATGGTAAATTTTGGTCATGCAATAACGGTAGTTTTTGTCTACTTCTGGTCAGTTTCAACTTGGTTTTCATGTTTTCATTCTAATAACCTAACCACTGTATTTTAAAGTACAAAGAATATCAGATTTAATATATGAATATTTGATTTAAGTGTAAGCAGTTTTCAGTTGTGAGGCACAGGCTTAGGGGTGTAAATATCACAGACTGACAAGTCACAGATCTTATCTGGGGAAAAGGCAAAGGTCAATTTTCACAGAATACCATTACAAGATGCACACACTGCCTGCAGTCTGTACAAGAAAAACAGCCCAGGCTAGAGGTTATCTCAAGATCATATTTCAACTGATGGCACTTCAAAAGATGAATTTAAAGATTGCAAGAGATATACAGTTCATGGACATAATCAGGTGAGATGGCTGCCATTCCTCCTACGTTTTTCTTATATATCTCTCCATTATCTCACTCAAACAAACCTAAACATTATACCTTTGCTTCTAAGAAAACAACAAATTCATGACGAATGCAGAAATTTTTAATAAATCTGATTATTAATTTCATGGTAGAAGTATTTGAGTTTTATAAAGTTGTTATTGTGTATTGCACATGTCTGTATTTAAACTGGCTCCCAGAAGTTTGTTGTCCATGTTTGAATAATCCATCAGAGGTCATCTCCATGTTTACTGGCTGTAATTATTTACACTTGTTTGTAATCACACATTGTGTTTATAAGGTTGCTGTTTCTTGTTATCCAGTATAAAGTTTGTTTTTATGTCATCTGTATTTCATTGCATCTGTTATTTATCAGTTTATGATATTTCTGTTTGTTTAAAAAACAAACTGCATATGGTAAACTTGTTAAACCCTGTTAAATTTAATGACCAGGATGTATGGATTAAGGGACCTTTAAATTGTAAAAAATAACAGTTAACTTCACAAAATTTATATGAAGAGGACACCAAATTTATATGCAACTTTAGAATTGTAACTTAACTTAATTGTGCTTAATACATAGTTAGTAAATGTTGTTCACAATTCTAATAACAAGGCCTGGGGTTTTGTTAATAGCTGTTACCCTATACATGGCTATATGGCCCTTGTTGTAGGATGTAATTGTGGATGTTTTTTCCAAAAATTACGGGTCAGTTAGGATTATCAGTCTGATCAAAATTGTTGTGGGACTGCCTGCAATGGCAAATACACACTATGTGTAACAGGTATAAGTTGGACACATTCCCTCCTGAGCCTTATAATATGTTGAATATGGAAATACCTGGATAAGTCAGAACACACGTCACAACACACTATGATTAAATGTATTGTGAAACACTTTTATATTTTTATTTAGGCACTTTTGTGGAAACTACTACTAGAGGCACAAACAAGAAAGAAACACGACAGACTTTAAAATAAATCTTTATTGCACATAAAGGATCAGCCTGTAGTAAGAAAAAAGGCAGATTACCACTTAATATTGTAAATCAAGACACAAATGTTTCCACTGGCCAAGCCGTGTGGTAATAAAGACTCTATTCTGACAATTATCAGAACTTCACACTTACTGCCAGTTTTCTGTCCAGCAACGCTATCTCCTCTACTTTTTGCATTTTTAAGGCCCTGTATGCCATTTCTTGCCTCCTGTTGGATATCTCTATTTGTAGAAACTTCCTGTACAAAACCTTAACATATTCCAGCAGAAGTATATAATACTGCAATGGGCTGTTTATGGTGTTTATTAAAAATGATAATAATTGTTTTTGATTATTTATATTTATTAAACAATTTGCAACAATTTAGCCTGATGTTTATTCAATATTTTATGTATGATTATGTATGAATTATGATTTGACAATTCATTAAAGATTGTGGGGCACAAACCTTTGACATAACTGCTGCAGCCAGACGCCTCTCCCGCATTAGAGCAGCGGCAGCCAACTATACTCTCTACCACAGGGTCATGCACATCACTCCCAGGCGTCAACTCCTCCGCTGGGTACTCCTCTTTTGTCTCAAGTACTCCTGTCTGCTTCATACAAGCCTTTCTCTTGTTTGCTAATGTATGCATGCTTTGTGTTATTACTATTAAAGACAATTCACAACAAGCTATCCCACAGACAACTTACCGCTTTGGAGGATGTGCGTCCTTTTAGGTCCCATAGTGTTGTACCTACACAAACATGTTACTATGAAATGTTGGCGCTACAAACAGTTAGTTACAAGAAAAGCCTGGTATCATGTTTTAAAACTGACAGCAATAATTAGTGGTAACTCTTATTAATGCGAAAGGAAAATGAACTTATAAGGATATAATCGCTGTTACAGAGTTTCATAAGCAAACGTTTTATATTCTTACATGTTAAGAGACAGTCTTGTTTAAATTAACTTTATATATGTATTCGACGTGTGTTGAAATTGAATTGAAAATCCTCCACATTGAGTCGAGTCGAGATAGATCAATCTAACTAATCCGGGATTTGTTAAACCACAGTTGCAGAACAGGCCACAAAGGGTAGTTTAAAATACCACATAATACATGTATGCATCCCAATACAAATCAATGCACGCTTATAATGTTTATAGTGATTTGTATAAACGCTTGGCATCAATACGATAAAATGGTGGCTGAAATTGCGAACTGAAAACAGTTGTCTGTGACTAAAACCAAGTATGTTTACTTATCTAGACCCAGAGGCAACATTCTTACAATGTCCAAAAATGCCGTCTAGGCAGTACAGTATACATACAGGTGGGCTGCGCGCAAGAACGAGACACAGCCTTCGACTTACATTCGCTTTGCCGATACAGCTGGTGGCGCTGCGCTGTTAGCGGCTGAAGATTTTACACCATCACACGTGAAGAAGTCATTATTTCTTTCCTGTCAGCTGTCGTTTTAGCTCGTTGCATATGGAAATGATGCTGTTGACAAACTGAACAAAGATAATCAATCGAGTATTTCTCGTTTAGTTTTTAAACTACACTGGATAAGACCATGAATTAGTCGTGTCAGAAATAAAGGCCGCAATCTGGACCCAGTGAAGGTGAGTTAACGATTTTAATAGAGGCGACTAAACCTGCTAAGGTTAGCGACCGTGTTTAATACTTAGTCTTTCTCTCTAGTTTATTCCCATTATGTTCAGCATCTCTCAGACACCAGTGATTTTATGGCTAAATATCACTTTAATATGTTCGGCCGAATGAATCAAAGCACATCTTACAGTTACTGTTATCCAGTGTGATTATTTGTGTTTGTTTCTTTGGATCAGTAACATAAACACAAAGAGTGTTGGGATGAGGGACAGATACAGTGTGAACACAAATCACAGCAATTTATCATGTGAAATAAATGTGTTCTTAAAGACCCCCAAAGAAAAGAGGTGTGGCGACGATGTTTTTTAAAATATTATCTGTTTTAAATGTTACCTAAAATAAGTTATCTAAGAAAAAAACATGGATTAACATCCACAGACTTATAATGGTTACGGATTTAAAAGTGTGATATG
>JBAJNP010000857.1:0-53090 GCA_036877545.1 Yasuhikotakia modesta | reverse complement strand
ATATATATATATATATATATATAATAGATTTATATAAATAAATCTAAATAAATAATATATATATATATTTATAAATAAATCTGTGCAATTTAGAATAATCTTCTTTTATCAACAGTAATGAATGAACGGACACATGATGTTTGTAATTGTTCAATTATTGTTCACATTGTAATTAATTAAATGGTTTGTTGTTTCCACATTCATATCAGTTTGTTGTTTGTGTTTCTGCATCTGTTTTCTGGACAGACTCAGTGTTTCAGTTGTGCACCGAACAGGCACAACACATCACATCATGTGTTCTTCAGTGAAGTATAGCTCCCGTGGCCCTGCACTCATACCTCGCATGAAGACAAAGCACCGAATCTATTACATCACACTTTTCTCGGTGGTCTTACTGGGGTTGATCGCAACAGGGATGTTCCAGTTCTGGCCTCACTCCATTGAGTCCTCTGCAGAATGGAGCCTGGACCGCCGTAGTGTGCATGACGCTCCCCTGGTCAGGATATCTGTGAGCAGCCCCATTCCTGAGAGGGGTGACCTGAGTTGTAGGATGCACACTTGCTTTGACGTTTATCGCTGTGGATATAATCCCAAGAATAAAATCAAGGTAACGCACAAGCATTTTGACTGTCATTTAGGGCCGGGCGATATGACCAAAAAAATTATCACAATATAATTGTTTTTTATTGAACGGTATTGATAATTTTTGACATTTTTAACTTTATTTTTTAAAAGAAAAGACAAGTAGAAAAGTTAACATTTAACCAGTTTTTTATTTATCCACATTATTAAGGCAAATTATATTAGTTTTAGCAGTCAAAAGCAAAAAATGTAAACAAAAGTTTCTTCTTTGTCTTAAAGTAGTAATTATTAAAGAAACACAATATGTGAATGTATTAAGTGACGTGGCTCTCACTATATTCACCCCGCTGTCAGTGGTGATGCAGACTCCATGAGACAAGGCCATCAGTCAGGCTTTGCGCAATAAATTCCCCTGTGTGGTCTTCGGGAAAATATGCCGTTTCCAAGCATTTACTCTTCAGAATCCAATCACTGTCTATGAAATGCACACTTAAGCTAATATACGGATCACATGTGCGACTCGTCCACATGTCTGCGGTTTTCACAAAGCTTACACGCAACATTGTTCTGATGTTGGTCGGAGTAAAAGAAACCAAAAACTGCCACACTGGCGAGCTGACATGTCTTTTTCTCTTACACGCATTCTAATGTCACCTGCGATGACGCAACCGAACTGAGAGCAACGCAACCTGGCTGTTTAGATCTTATTGATCGTTTGCATGTCATTGGCAGCACACGCTCATTCTTTAAAACATCTGAGGGGCTGTTTATGATCCACGAACTGCAAGCGCGGAATTTAATGAAAACATTGAGTGCTATACCAAAGATTTTTTTATATTGTTACTGACAATGGTATGTAAGTGTGTTGTGTGTGTGCGCAGGTGTACATCTATCCTCTTCAACGGTTTGTGGATGAGGTCGGCGTCCCTATCAGCAGCACTGGCCTGTCCCGAGAATACAATGACCTGCTGAGTGCCATCTCAGACAGTGACTTCTACACTGATGATGTGACCAGAGCCTGTCTGTTCATACCCTCCATTGATGTGCTGAATCAGAACTCTCTGCGGATCCGAGAGACAGCTCAGGCTCTGGCCTTACTGCCAAGGTAGAAGTAGTTATCCTTTAATACCTGTGAATCAGTCATTGCCTGTTTCTGCATCTAGTTCTGGCATTCCTCCGAACTTTTATCAACACAAAGCTCTTATGTTTAAAGGATAGTTAACCCAACAATAAAAATTCTGCAGTCATATTTTTAATCCTCTTGTTGTTTCAAATCAACATGAGGGACATGTTTTGTCTGTCCTCTCTATGTGGAATGCAAGGGGATATTTTGAAGAATGTTCACACTCTTCTTTTTCTATTCCATAAGTGTGAAAGGTAATTAAGACAGTCAGTCACTAACATTCTGCTTGCTAACGTCTTGCAGAATTGAGTGACCGTTACCTGTAAGCTTTAAAAACATAAACTATATAATGTTTATGGTTTGAATTAATTGTTTACTCATCATGGTTATTAATGTTTTAAGGTGGGACAAAGGCATGAACCACCTGCTGTTTAACATGCTTCCTGGAGGGCCCCCTGACTACAACACAGCTCTGGATGTTCCCAGAGACAGGTCAGATATATACACTGAGTTCAACCTCTATCCTGCAGTAAATATACTTTAATGAGTGAATAGGTGGCTCAGTGGGTAGCACTGTTGCCTCACAGCACGAAGGTTCAAGCTGAGCCAGGAGAACTTGCATGTTCTTTCAGTGTCAGTTGTGAGATTCCACTGGGTTCTCTGGTTTCCTTCCACAGTCAAAGACATGCAGGTTAAGTGAACTGAGGATGCTAAATTCCAACTGTTTCCAACTCTTAGATGCTGGAGTGATGTAAAACAATACATAAACAAAAATATGATTGAGAGTTTAGGTCAGAAACTAGGAGACAAAGCTTATCAAGCCTGTACCTCCTGAAATGTATGCCTAAATCTTCTGACTTAATCTGTATCTTGACACTTCTACATATGTATTTCACAGTGGAGTCATTTAAGAGTATCAAGTTTCTTATTTTTATTTAACTGCTTTCCAATAATTCTTCTTAATTTTTGACTGCAACAATATCGTTCTCAAGTCTTTCATTCTCAAGGTTTTCACTCCTATTTGGTCTGCTAAGCCCTACAAACCACAATGAGCACATAGAATACATGGTTGGGATTTCCCTATGCCACTGACAGCAACCAATGCAAAGAATGCTTTTAGATTCTCTTCCATTATGCTGAAGTTGTTTTGGCCTGAGGGAAAATTGTATGCCTTGCTAATAGTGTTTTTGTGGGGGTAACCACTTTTAAAAAGAATAGCAATATTTACCAGACAGTGGGTTTGCAAAAAAGGAAACAAAGTTTTACTGGTTTTAATATATTTCCAACCCAATTACCACAACCGTTCTTTCAGGAAAAAAATATCTTTGCCATTATCACTTTATCTTTGCCATTAAGATCATTCTTCAAGACTGTAGCAGGTAAAATGTTTGTGTAATAGTGGTACTTCCTCTTGCTTTTACTTTAATGTTTTCGCGCTGTTTAGAACCTTTAGCAATCAGCAGTCCTCTTTTTACATACAATTGTTAAATCAAGAATTTTTTTGTGATACTTGTTTTCTTAACCTTAATTTCTTTTTATTTTGGTACATTAGCATTATCATTATTTGTATGTAAATGAAAATAAGTTATTCAAGTATAATGCAGGGCTCCAGATTAGGGCTCTAGTCTAAGGGAGCCTAATCATAAACTTCAATCAAATAAATTAAGATTTTAGAAACAGGGCTGTGGAACTTTGTTTACTCTGACCTGAGTATAAGTAGTTTAGGGATGCATTGTTTGTGTCAAATTAGCTTTAAAGTTCTCTATTTTGGAGTAAAGATGATGTACGTCGAATGTTGTCTGCGCCAGTAGAGGGCAGCATGACTCTGTTAAAACGTTTAAAACTGGGTGAATGAGTGAACACATTTTTATGGAATTGTCTTCATGTTTAAATACATATTTACTTAATATACAGTTACAGTAATATATAGTTAGAGTAGGACCTCTCTGGATTGGTTGAATTGCATGGTTATGTATTTCTTTTGCTGTCAAACACTTCAATAACAACATGGTGTAAACAAACCGCATTTGAAAACATGAAACTGTCATGTTATTATAATAGACAGTAATAGTTTTGCAATATTGTTTCATCAATGTGCAACTATCCACACACATCAATGGCTTTCTGTTCTTTTAAAATATGTATACCAAAATGTTCCCATTTAGAGTTACATAATTAGTTGCCTTAAATCCATCTGATATTTGTATCATGAATCTAGTGTGTCTCATATGCCCAAAGATCAAAGATTCAGCTGAGAGCATTCATGAAAGAGAAGAACACATATACGCCTAGAGCAGGCAGACAAACATAATCTCCCGGTATTTACTGCAGCATAGACCATGTTTCCCAGCCCATCACTTGGCCACTCTTTTGCTTTGAGTGGAAAAGGTGAGTTTTATGTACTAGAAAGTCTTGAAATGATGAACACTCATCTGGAGCTGTAGGGAATTTCCTGGGCTCATCCAGCTGTGCTCCATCTGGCGTGGCCTCATCAGAACCAGCTGCCTGTGTAAGCATATGTTTGGGGCGAGATAAAAAGACAGTGTATGTTGCGTGGCCGTAATCGCAACTCTCCCTTCACTCACTTCGTTCCTCATGTAAATTCTCCCCACAAAAACGTAGTGGCATTTGATGTTTTATTGATTTGAGAGAGGACGCAAAGGCAACTCTGTTAAACAATTCAGAATGATGTGTTCACACATCTGTCATGTAAAACCAGTTTAGGGACATATGTTAAATAAATTGTTGCAGGGTTTCTCGGTGACACGATTGGCATCTTCATTGCTTTTGTTTCACAGAGCCCTGCTGGCTGGAGGAGGCTTCTCCACATGGACATACCGGCAGGGTTATGATGTCAGCATCCCCGTTTACAGCCCCTTATCTGCTGAAGTGGACCTTCCTGAGAGACAGCCTGGGTGAGCTCCTGTTTCTCTGCTTGCTCACTACACACTGCTCACTACACACTGCCCACTACATACTTAATCAATTGCTGGGTTCTAACTTCAGAAAGAAAAACTGTAACTGTGATGTTATGAAGAAATTTCATTTAACATTGGTTTCCTCCAGGCCCCGGCGCTATTTCATTCTGTCTTCTCAGACAGCCATCCATCGGGAATACCGTGTGGAACTGGAGAGGCTAAAGGAGGAAAATGGGGAGGCCCTGCTCCTGCTAGACAAATGCAGTAATCTGTCTCAGGGTTTGGCCTCAGTCAGAAAGCGCTGCCACAAGGGTCAGGTCTTTGACTACCCGCAGATCTTACAGGTTGGTGTCCCCCTACATCTTTGAGTTTTTAGTTAAATCTCTTTACATTAAATTTCACCAAATATACTCAAGTATTTCAGTAGATTGTCAATTCCAACTGTTCCTGAAAATAAAAAAGCTTTTTTTATCGACTACTAGCTCAATGTGTTTATAAATAAAACAATAGTGAGTTTTTCCATTGATTCTCCATCCTGCAGTCTATACACATGAGCTGTCATAACTGATACATAAGCATGTGTAAATAAAGTTCCTCCCATCTTTGAGAACTGCGCTAAAGTTGTCTGAGACCAAAACTCAGCCAAAAGCAGTCTTTGCCACCACAACATTACTTCATCCATAAAGACAAAAGAAACAAACACTGATCCTGTCTGCCACACTCATCTCCCGTCCATCCCTGTCTAGACAGGAAATACGCTTATCATCTGAGCTGGGTGCTGCAGCACATGTGGGAGACGTTCCTTAGTGGGGAGGAGCAGAGGCCATATCCCTGTACAAGCCCCCCCATCTCCCTTCAGCACAAAGCCCCTCTAGTCTCTGATCCTTGCACATTTCATTACAACCACCTCATGCACACTACACACATTTATCACAACGCTGTCTGTGTATATCGTTATTAAAGATGACAAATGTGTCCCCTGTCGAATCTGTAGGAATCATCGTTCTGTGTGGTTCTGCGCGGGGCTCGGTTAGGCCAGGCCACTCTGAGTGATGTGTTGCAGGCTGGATGTGTCCCTGTCATCATGGCTGATTCTTACATTTTGCCTTTCTCTGAAGTGCTGGACTGGAAAAGGTGAGTATAAGGACAAAAACAGGCCGAAATGTCACATTTGGCTCAGTCACAAGAATCATGTATTGTCTGATGAATGCAGTGCTATCCGATGAATGCAGTGTTGTTATTCATATCTTTGTGTCTGCAGGGCATCAGTTGTCATTTCTGAAGAAAAGTTGCCAGAGATGTACACAATTTTAAAGAGCATCCCACACAGACAGGTGGAGGAGATGCAGAGACAGGTAAGAACGTGACTCGGCGAGTCTCAACAAGAATTTGTGTGTGAGTCACCAGTCTGCAACATCTGGCCATCATGGTGGTTGGTAGGTCATTGGATCACCCAAGATTCAGCTCAAGGGCTGAAAGTTAAAGCCAAGACAGTTTCTTTAAATTTAGTCCATCTTTCCATGCGATAGTTTGAGTGGAACTGCAAATATACTCCGAGCTATTTACAAAAACAGTCCAGCAACCCTCAGCCCAGTGTCATGATTGCTAAACAGTACCAAATGCTGTCAAAACCGATGTCTGAGTTCAATAGCAGATTAGTCATTCTCAGACTAAACGCAAGCAATCCTCACAGGTTTAATACAGGGTGAAGTTGAGGTTAAAAGAGTCACAACCTTTCTTCTACTCTGCTTACATTCTTTCCTGCTTTCAGTGGAGTGCTAGCTCTAATATGAAAATAACCATTGAACAGGTGGACTTTCGCCAAAAATAATATTCCTGCAAGTATGTGGTTTAGATTCTTCAAAGATGAAGTTTCTCCTGCCATAGTAAATCATGATGAAAGCTAATTTTAAGTCTTAGAGATGTATCTATCCAAACAAATTGTTAACCACACACCTTTAATTTTTTGCCTTAGCCTATTCTGCTAAATGCTTATGACAGTGGCTAACCACATTGAATGAAAATGAAAGTTTTATTTTGGTTTCACTCTGTAATAAAGTTGATTGGTGATATGAAAACTATACATTAATCATAATTAATAACAACTGAGTGTTGATTCTACTGGCATCAGCTTGTTTAGTTCACAATTCTGGATGTTCCTTTGTTCATATGCGTAAGGGAAATGTTATAGATTAGTTCCACGACTGTTGGGCTGGTGTTAGTGTGCAGAAACACATTTTATGCAGGAATTATGATGTGGCATGAAGCCAGTGAGATATCAGTGCACAGTTAAACACATCTTGATCCACTCCCTCCTTACTAGTCTATTCCACCTCAAAACAGCCGACAGTATTGCAGTCATAGTGCCAAAAGAATTTCTTTTTTTTTTACAAAGATTTTTGTAAAGGTTAAAAATAAGTTTAGTTAAGAAAAAACATTATTTCACTTTAAAAAAACATTAAGAACTTGATCCAAAAACTTGTACTAAGTACTTTTTTTTTATTGAGTAGCACAGAAAAATTCACAGAACATAAGGAATAAATATTGCAGAACGTAAAAAGTATGTGAAGAACACTGAAAGTGTAGGGTGTGAAATATTCATTTTTACCAACAGAGGGAGCAACCAACTACTTCACTGTGTAATCACTCGTTTTTTAGCCTAAAACACAGTCCAATCTAAGATAGGCGACAGTTAAATTCATCCTTGTTGTAAGGTTTGATGGCATTTTATAAATTGGTGTTTATTTTAGCCCTAGTAATTTCCCACTTTCCCGTCAAATGTTTTGATAGTTATGCCTGATAATATGTTGTGACGATGCAGAACCATAACCCAGTTTTATCATTAACAAGCTGAATGCTGAGAAGGAAAGTGAGTTGTGCACCCAACCATTCAACTGTCATTTACTCTGCCTCTTGATGTTTCTGGTCAAATACAAGCATTGCCAACATTCTCAATATTTCTTGTCGAGTGTTTCACAGAAGAAAATCACAGTGTTTGAAATAGCATGAGGGTGAGTAAATGATGAATTTTCTGTCCCTTTAACAATGGTTGACTCTGGCTTCAAATACCTTACATAGTGTGCTGAGGAGTACTGACCAGAGCATTGTTTGAGTCAGCTTCTGAGAATAGATCACATATGTGTCTTATAAAAGGGTTAGGCTGCATCACTCTGCTGTAATCCAGTCCGAACCCATGTTAAAGAGCAAAATAAAGGGAGAGGGCTGGATATCTTCAGTATGGATGTAGCTAATGAGTTTGCATGTTTACTTCTAACATCACTCTTTACTTTTGCTGAGTTGTCATATGGAATTTGCATATAAGAATGGTGTTGAAGCAAGAATGCAGTTATGCTGTTCTGGTGTGCAGCCATACTAGCATGATGGAGAGTTTGATACAGCTTTTCTACAACAATTTAATAGACAGTGAAAAGCAAATTGAGTGTCCCAGTTTTGTCCCTGTTGTATTCTATGCCATGGTTTCAGGTTCTGTCATTGCTGACAAATGTATTGAAGCATCCATTACTCATTTAAAAAATCTACTCGTTGTTTAACTTATAATATTGTTCCAGACGTTATTGTGACAGAGTGACACAGCAGTAAAATGTGCCAGTGCTGTTCTGGTCTTACATTGACACTTGGAATGCCTCTCATTTAGTCAGATTAAAGACCACAACTGTCTGTTGTATAGTCTTTATTTCCGGTTATTGTAGCAACATAAACTCATTTATTTAATTTTAGCAATTTTATACAGCTATAAATATACACAATATATAGAGAAAGCTATATTGTGTGTTTTTTTAGAACACAATAAATAATTGTTTTGGATACATTTAGGATAATAATGTATGAATAACCTCAAGTTTGTCAGATAAGTTTTTAACATTTGTTTCTTTACACGGAAATCTCTTCCCCATAAAAATTCTTGCAAGTGTTCAATGAGGCGGGTTCAGTGCTTTGTGGTGCAGTTTTCTCTTAGCCTCTTCCTGGTCAGAAAGCAAACTTTCATCACAAGCTGATTTATAGGCAGCTGCACTCCCCCTGGGATCAGAAAGTCTTTTAAATCCTCTTTCCCTCTCCATAAAAAGAAAAGCTGTTTTTGTGTAGTTGTATTTCTTTAGTTTTTAAGAGTCTCATGGGGGCCAGGGAATAAGGAGCGACAACGCTTATCTAATGTTCTGTGTTGGACTTGTGACAACAAACACACCAGTCACACTGTGGCTGGAGTGAGTTCAGTCCACTAAGACGGGGTAACTCAAATAGTCAAAGGTTCCCTAGTTTAACGTTTTGCACAAACCTCTATATTTCATCAAATTACTCATTAAATCAAGTTTTTATTGTTGTCGTTAAAACAAAGACCATTAGAGGTTTGTACGGTTGTTCAGTAATTGGCCCGGAAAAGTGTAGCAAGCCGTTACTCTTTCTGTTCAGATCTAAGGCTGGTCTCATTTGACTCTTTGTAGTTGAGTCTGTTCTGATACTGTTTGCGGTCAGGCCAGGTAATGAGACAGGCCCCAGCATGTATTTGGTTGGCCCTGTTAGGGAGAGCAGGGTCACAGAGGACCATCAGAGGTGGAACTGGGTCACTGCTGCATGGCGCCTCCTAGCAGGAGATAGCACTGTTTTAAGGGTAATTAACTCTTATGTGTTCCTCACCCCTCACTGCTGGAGTTTGGGTTTGGTAGTAGATTGACATTGGAGGGCAAAGACTGTATGAGCCTGTAGTGACCCATTATTTATTTATTTGGTAGTGAGTAATCTGCTTTACACAAATTTATTTTCAGATTTTTATGTTTATGTTTGTTTGTTTTTATTATTTCAGCTGCACACCCTTCTGAAATGACATCATCCATCTTCTTTTGACTTAAAGTGTGTACGATTACTTCCAGCATAAGTCAAATGCTAGTACCACCAGCATGGAGTTCTCCCAGCTTCTTGCACAACTGCCATAAATACAGCTAGATGACAAATGAATTGCAGACATGCAATTGCAGGGTAAACTTTTTACTGGTAACAGCCATAGTTGATTCTAAGTTATCGTGGTTAATGTTATATAGTTGTGATGTATTATGAACAAACATGAATAAACAAAGAACAACCATATATTAATAAATTAACATTAACTGTTTATGATACTCAATATAGTAACTGATGTTAATGAAAGAAGAAAAGAGAAGGAGAAAGTGACGTGTTTGTCAGTTACGGTTGCCCATAACTGAAATGTGACCTCTGCATTTAACCCATCTATGTGAGGAGTGAACACACACTGCAGTCGTGAACACACACACACCCGGAGCAGTGGGCAGCTATCCCTGCAGCACCCGGGGAGCAATCGGGGGTTAGGTGCCTTGCTCAAGGGCACTTCAGTTGCTATCTGCCGGTGCTGGAATCGAACCAGCAACCTACTGATTACAAGCTCGACTCCTTAACCAGTAGACCACAACTGCCCACATTGAATTGAGCCTTGTTGTAACTGTACCTCACTACATTTTTATTTAACTAATTTCTCATATTAAATGATGCAAGCACAGGAGCTGAGGAAAGTCAGGCCATCAGGCAGTTTGTAATGCCAAAATATTAATATTAAATAAGCAAAACTGGCATTTAAGTTCCTGTGCTGGTATGAAGTACAATGACCTCACCTTTTGACCCTAAACTTTAGCTACAGTCTCGGTGCCACTTGTGTGGAAAAGTTAAAAGACTGATAGACTGTCAGTCTAAAGGGCCCATAACAGTCTGAAATGGTTCTTGCAGTTATGTCACCAGTCTTTAATGTGCTGTTGGCCTTTGAAAGTGTATAGGGGTCATAAAGGCACAAGCAGTATAGTGGAGTGAAGGGATGTGAGAGGCCTTATCTTTAGCCTTTGGTCTTCATCTTTCACATGGATTTGTATATATTTGTGTTTATCAGTTTGACGTGCCTTGCTGTTCTCCCACAAATATGGAAATTCTGTGTCATTTATTGTTCCCTAGGCCCGCTGGTTCTGGGAAGCTTATTTCAGCTCCATGAAGGCTATTGGCATGACGACTCTCCAGATTATTAACGATCGCATCTACCCGTATGCAGCTCGCACCTATGAAGAGTGGAACAATCCTCCTATTGTTGTAAGTAACCCATTTCGGTCATTTTACAATAGGTTGCACATTTTCTTTCTTCACATTGGCTCATATTGTGACTCATATCACTGTAATAAGCTGACTGCCCCGTGTTACTCAGGCTGTTTATAGACAAATTTCAGATATAAATATATATATATGCGAGATATAAAGGCCCTTTCATTTTAAAATTTTATCTAATTCGCGATTCTTGAACCAAAACAGTTCACACTTAGCCAGTTGCTGAATGTATGTAATTCACCTTTTTAGGCTATCAAACAATAAAACACAAATTGTTGTAGTAAAACATTTATTAAAGGTGAAGGGCATAATAGGGATAAACTGTTTTATTATAAAAGACATTTTTTCTTATGTCTTTTAAGTAAAAAAAGGTGAAAATGGGCTTTTCAGAATACAAATTCCAATCTGTATTTTATTTGTATCCAGTAACTGATGTCTCCTGTCCTCAGAGTTATCATGCATAGTAACACGCATCTGCCAATCAATATTTTGTCAAGCACAAAGCCCATGTCTCACTTATCTCACAACAAACTTATCCAGCATAATTTTGTTCTTTATTACAGTGATTGAATACAAAATGAGACACGGGTAGTTCATTAGGAATTTCTTCAGTGTTGTTGGTTCTTTGTCAGTCCGTCTCAGGGTTGGATGCGATAGAGACAGAACAAAGGCCTCTGTGGGTCCCAACTGTCTTTGGAGCGCTTTAATGTTATGGTAGAGATAAAATATTTGATCAGCGTTCATTAAAAACATACTGTGCAGATTTGGAGCAGTACATAAATGGAGGGTATTTCTTCTTCTGCTTTCCTATATCCACCGGGACGTAATTGAAAGCACATTTCTCCTGGCTCTGCCTTAAGAGACAGCGTCAGAACAGGCAGCTTTTTGTGCCTGAGTTCTAAAGGAGCTGAAATTCAGACTCTGTTAACCAAATGAATGCTGTGTTTCCTCATGTATATATATTATCTGAGAGAAATTCTTAACATCCGTTGCTTTTTGGGAACCATGTAATCCTTTAAAGTGTTGAAATAACAGGAAAGGTTAATTGAGACTACTGCCTTTTTACAGCTGTAGAAAATTAGCTAGTCTCAGGTGCGACTTTCTGCCCCATTGTACATGGGTGTGCACCTCATCCATCTCACTGATGGATATTTTTCTCATCCTAAATTTGTCTTTCTTGCATTGAGAGAAGACAGGCTGTTGTTAAGGCATGAAACTAAAGCAACGTGTCTGCTAGTCCTATGCTGTCTATTCCCGACTGTCCAAATCTGCAGGAAGCCTCTGTCTGTCTTGCCACTTAGAATTTAGCTCTTATTTTAGCCCTGTCTCTGTGATGTTAGCAGTCGCTGCCTATTAGCTTCAGTGAGAATCTGAAGGTAAATGTTCTGCACACTGAGCCTTCGCAATTGAACAGGCTTCCATGCTTTCATCTGGGTTCCATTTTCCACTAATCCCAAAGCTGTACTAGTATGATCCCAGCTGCAGGACTTGCCAAGCTCCCTCGGCCCACATGAAACAGGCTGCAATCCTTCACCGTCACTCGAGCCGCCTGTTCCTCCTCTTTTCACGTATGACAAAAGATGACTGGTACCCAGTAACAAGCACTTCGTGGTTGTTGTACATAACCCCCAGGCTTTCGTATTTGAGATGATCATGTTGGTCTTCTTATTAGGTGGTGGAATTCTACTCTGTACTTCGTATTTCAATGTATAAATAAACTTTTGGCAAAGCATTTTAGACCTTAGGGGGTTACACTGACTTTGGTTTGAACAAATCTGCATTTAAAGAAACAAGCTGAAAGTCGAGTACCCGGCCATTCGTGGCTTGTTCCAAATAGCAGGTGAACGCCAACCTAACTGCAAGCAAATACTCTGCTGTTGATTGTCTGAATGAGGAATTAGTCTTGTTTTCCTGCTTGTTTACTTTAACAAACCACACAGGCCCAGCAAATGCTAAACCACAACTGGAACCTGCTCAATTAGATCAGAGCCTGCTGGACAATCTTGTACGCATCACACCCCTTTGATCTTCTTCCTTCATCTTACCACTCATGTCACAGTGGTACTTAAATTATTTCCCCTTCTGCTATAGCATCTGTGTCAAGCACCTCAAAGAAATTTCCATTGGCATATAAAGTTTGTCTTTTATTAGTGGGATGTTTGACTGATGTTGTGTGAAGGTCGTCTGTGTCCATGGTGACAGACCATGGCGGACTGCTAGGCGGCTGGTAAACCGCTGCAATCTGTTAGCGGGTACCCATATATGAGAGTTTTGATAAACCCACAGCCCCTGCTGTAGGCTAACAGTGGCGTAGCATTCATCCCTATGGGCATCTTTGTGTGGGGCTTTTGATTTTTTTAAATCAAACTACAAGCTCTTTTGATGCAGGATGTGTTATTACTATGAGGGGCGTTTAAGTCACATTTAAGACTGTGCTAAGCGCTTTTGTTTCTTTTTAAATTATCCTGCCTTGCTGTACAAATGATCGTAAATCTCTCAGACTGGCTGTGGATGAATAACATAAGAGTCGGTCTTACAACCAGTTGGTATTATGAGAACTCTTTTGAAAAGTGATGTTTAAACGGAAACTTTTCTTCTGTTCACTCTCAGGAGGAATCTACAGATTCCACTCAAAACTACACACAATTTAGTTCAACAAAGCAGACCAGTGTACAAAAACAAATGTTGTTTTAGAGCTCTATGTTGTGGGATCTAAGGCTTCCTCTGGGGTTACATCAAGCCATTCATTATTTTTCACTTTTTTTCTCCACTGATGAGGTTGAAGGGACCATGAAATGGCAGACAACGTCTGTGTTCTCAGCCTGCATTCAGTCCTTATCCGTCAGGCCAATAAACAGCAGTCTTCATAACCGCATCAGAGGCCCTATAAGCTCTCGCAATTTTTACTTTACAGCGTCACTTGATCTGGGCTCCAGTTCGTGCATCTTTGCGAGTTTACAGGCTGTTTTAAAGCAGGCCAAGAAGATGAGCCAAGCCCCACACTGGCAGGAGACAGCCACTGACGCCGATAGCGTCCCAGCACCCCTGCTTCACCCCGGTCCTGCCAGGGCTCATCTGCACCCCTGCTGCACCAGAGTTCACTAGAGTGCAATAATAAAATTCCACTCTTAACAGAACAGTTCTGGATATACCGCAGCAGAGATGCAGGACCAAATTAGAATTGTCATTATTAATAGGTTTCACTTTACAGTTGCACTTTTAAACTGTTCCTTGGGTGGTCTAGTGGATTAACAGCAAAGATAAATCAGCTATAAACCTGTTTCATATATACCTTGTAAAGAGAGAACATGTTGGATATGGTAGGATTTCATATATAATGTATACGTATTATATATGTGAGCAGATATCTATTTATAGATATAATCAAGTATAGAACATTAGTGTAGGTGTAATTGCTTAGTTAATAATTATGAAAGGTGGTTCTTCAGTTGGGGTTTACATTACACCTGCTTCTGTGGCTTAACGTTAATGAGAATATCTGGTAGGAGATAAATGGCGTCATTACCTTATGAAGTGTTCAGCTACCTTTGTATCAGGTCTACCATTTGTAAAAGAGGGTGAACAACAAACTTAAAACCCCCTGATGCTTTGAACAAGACTTGGCGGATACCATATGTTTGCATTTTATTTCAAGAAGATCACCAGGAAGTTAAGATTCTAATCAAATTCAGAAAAACAGTTAAAAGGAAAAGAATGGAAAGGTGCCATGGAATGACAAAGAGCCTGAAGCAAGGAAGTGTTTAATTTAACCAGTGCTAACATAGCTCTTAATATCTGACCACATGGTGTATTGGTTTCTTCACATTGTCTCCTGTTCTATGACAGGTTGGACTCAGGTCAGCTAAGGAAAACATTCCCTCTTAATCCATCCTGTCTTCAAAATTAAGTCTACCACAAGGAATGTAGCACCTATGCTCACAAAGTCTTTAGTGGATTAAGCTTTGATAGTTTTATAAAACCGTCACAGTAGAGATGCTTTATGGGTAGATCAATGTCTAGCTGAGAATATTTCTTTAATTTATAGAGAGTAACATCTTGGCTTCTGCAGAGCTGGAAAGTACTTAAAGAAAATTCAGGAAAGGTTTAGGCAAATGCTTTGGCATGCTGAAAGGTCATGGCATGCTGCCGCAGCTGTTTGTTTACTGCTGTAATATTTGTTGGTTGTGCTCTCAACATTCCAGCATTTTTAATCACTTGCCCACCAATGCTGGTTAATAGCATTCTTGGTGATCTTTAAATTTTATGAGCAATGAGCATTTCCCAATAAAGGCTGGGGCAACAAATTTTCATCCTGAAAATTACATCATTGATAAAAGTCATTGAAATGGCATTTATCCTTATGGATTGTGTATACATGTCATTAAAGATGAGTGTGATACTGTACTACAAAGAATGTATGGAAACTTTAATGTCTTGACTTTGACCTTTTGATGACCCCTTGTTCTGTGTTTTTAATAAAAATAAAAGTTAAAAACAGTTGCTTGTACATGGTTTTGCATTGATTATTTCTGCTTTTTCCCAACAGAAATGGTCAAGCGTGAACAGCCCACTCTTCCTTCCTCTCATACCACCACGTTCTCCTGGTTTCACCGCTGTGGTGTTGACCTATGATAGAATTGAAAGCCTCTTCAGGGTCATCACAGAGATCTCCAAGGTGCCCAGTTTGGCCAAGCTGCTGGTGGTGTGGAACAACCAGAACAAAAGCCCTCCTGAAGGTTAGTATTACATTTTACTTCAGACACCAAGAGTCGAAATGGTCACATCACATTCATGTGTGAAAGCACATTCAGATTGTATTCCCAATCATTTAAGTTGGAGAATAAAAAGCATGACATGATTTGGTCTGGGTCCAAAGCTGCCTGGTTTGTCTTTAGGCATGCACCGAAATCTATGGCTGGACCATACATTACACATTACACATCGGAACATTGCACAGACATTACAAACTAGCTTTTTTCCATTGTCTATTGATTTGAGCTTGATGTCTGCATGTCCATTTACTTTAGACTAGACTATTTAAGTGTACTTAAATTAAATTCAGTAATGTGGCCTGTGTTAATGAAATGTCCAACTTCAACTTTATTATCAAACCTAAAGGATAGTATATTTAATGGTCACCCATTCCTACAGCAGTGGGCGTTTATTGGCCATTAGAGATGTGTCAAAGTAAGCTGATATTAGTACTTATTGTGGCTCTGCATCTAATGACACTGCTTAACAGGCCAATTAGGTATGTGCCTGTTTTTGAAGCCCTTGAAGGCCTTGGAGTATGGAAAATAGTAGAAAGAGGAATTAAATATATCCTCTTCATAGATTGTAGTAATGTCATTATGTAGGGAAATACTTTGAAGTGGACTAATGGCTCACTGTTGCCTTTGATTAGAGGCGTTGCTGAAGCTCAGCTCAAGCTTTGTGACCCATTAGAATTAATAAGGTCTGGTCACGGGTCAACCTGGGGCTCAGGCCTTGATGAGGATAGATTTCCTCCACACCCTTTGCCATCGCTGATTATGTTTATTTCGAGTGGCCTTCACTGCCCAAGTCTTGACTGTTTGTCATTTTAATGAGGTGCTGGCAAAATGCTGACAATAAGATTGTGTTTTGGGAGTTTTTCAATTAGTTTAATGCAATTGTAGGGGATAAGAGATTTTTTATGCTTGCCACAAGGGATGTCAATTTCTAAAGCACTTTTAAAATGATTGTACATGAATTTCAGCCCATACTGATTATGACAGTTTTTAGTACAGTGCATGGAAGTGATTATGGACTTTAACATCTTACTGCTGTTTGCTGTTGATGTACCTACAGATTGCTGTTGGTTCTTACGGTGGTGTCATAACAGATTAATGGTGTGTGAACGGCTAAATTTGTATACCATGGGCCATTCTGAATTATTCTCTGGGGTAGTATTAAAGTCACCATTGTATTCTATCTTGTCTGTGTTTGTTTCTGTTTTTATTGAACCCTGTGCCAGGCTTGAATGTGGCGACAGTATCATTTTACTAGCTTGAGAAGATCTGTCTTTTTCAGCCTTCGCCTGGGGCCACTAAGGCTTTCCAGCGGTTAGGAAATACTTTTTTCTCTTTCTTCTTCATAGTTTGACATGTGATCTTGTGGAAATCACAGGGGAAGGCTGAACTTTTTCGGCCTCGACAAAGACTCTTAGATAAGCTCATTCCAGATCTCCTGAGATTTTCCTGGTCTCCAAACTGGGATTTGTGATAGAGGTATAATTGCAGATTCCCCCACTCATGGTCTCTGTCTGTGTTCCAGTAGACTCTCTCGTCAATTTTATTAGGTGTGTGGCATTTGTCTTCTGTGTGCTCTGAATGCCTCCCAAGTTCTTACACAACTTAAAATAAAGAGCATTGTATCTCCTGCCCTGAGAAGAATGTAAGTGTGGTCAGATTCATATGTGCTTTTACTCAGTGATGTGTTTACATTTATCCACCCACGCTTTCTTTTCCACAGTTGCTGCCATCTCTCATAGTTTTTCGTCTTCTCAAAAAGAAAACTGACAGTGTATTATTATTATTAGCTCACTGTTTTTTTTCTTCATAACAGAGTCACTGTGGCCCAAAGTTGCAGTACCTCTTAAAGTGGTCCGCACTAAAGAAAACAAACTCAGCAACCGCTTCTTCCCATTTGATGAGATCGAGACAGAAGCTGTGCTGGCCATTGATGATGACATCATCATGTTAACCTCAGATGAGCTGCAGTTTGGATATGAGGTAGTATGAAATGAGGAGTTGCTGTCCCTGATGCTAGTGGTGGTTTGCTCTGGCACCCAGTGGTGACAGAGCAAACAGTTATCACAGAACCTCTTTAGATCACCTCCACAAATTGAGTTTTCTTGGGCCATCAACTGTGCTTGGCATCTCACAGTATTCTTCGCAGTTGATGTTTCTATTTAATAAAGACTTTCCTCTCAGGTGTTTGATATGAGAAGGATGTCAGAAGAAGCAATGCTGTTCATGGCTACAGGCTTGCCTTCAACTCACATGCAGGCATTTATGCACCATTGGCAGAACGAAGTATAATTTATGGATAATTATATTAAATGGAAGACAGCTTCAGAAATAGCTGTCTGGCTACAAAAACTAGCTGCTCATGCCACTCGGGAATGACATTTGAAAATGTCTACATCATATGCTGTGGGCCTGCCTCTCATTTTTGGGATTAGCAATCCATTGGACAAAGATTACTGATTGAACTCTAAAATTCAAGGTTTATTCTCCTTTGAAGTATGAAAAGACCCTCATTTTGTGAAGTGTTACTGGTTTTTGACTGAGCTCAGTATGGATTCTCATGGGCATGTATAATGTCTCTGGCATGTTTTGTGTGCCTGTGTGTAGGTATGGCGTGAGTTCCCAGACAGGCTGGTTGGATATCCTGGCAGGCTCCACCTATGGGACCATGAGATGGGCAAGTGGAAATATGAATCTGAGTGGACCAATGAAGTGTCGATGGTGTTGACTGGAGCTGCGTTTTACCATAAGGTACAGTATCATGCAGGGTTGCTTTCTGCTAAATTTCAGAAAGGATAAGAGAGGTTATCTCAATTGCAACTTAAAACCCTTGCTGATGTCCAGCCATCTCTTCCAGAAAGTTCCTCATCACTGCTGGGACTCAAACATAGCTGGTTATGTTTTTTTGTGTTGTCAAACAATAGGGAAAAAAGTCAAAATAAAGAAATGTTTTGGCTAATGGTTGTTTTTCCTCTATAGTACTTCAACTATCTCTACACATATAAGATGCCTGGAGACATCAAGAACTGGGTGGATGCTCATATGAACTGTGAGGATATTGCCATGAATTTCCTTGTGGCCAACATTACTGGAAAAGCCCCAATAAAGGTAATGCAACCTTTGCGTGTAATACGGTTGATTTCTCTTAATTTGTCTGTTTTTTAGAAGGTCATGTCATGGAAACAAATTTCTTTGCTTTTTTTTTAAATAAAAGAAGGTGATGACTTATGTAGATGTTCTCATGTTTACATTGCAACACAAAGCTCTGTCTTTGGTCCGCTTAAGTTTATGAAAACTAAGCTGAGAAAATAGGTCATTCAGAAATCCTTAAGGTAGTGACACAGTGTTTCCCATAAAACTCTGTTTTGGAAGTTATTCTGTAAAACAAATGCCCATTTTGCTGGAAAATCCTTGAATATCATTTTAAGTGGATGTTAGGAATACAAAATGCAATGCTGATGTCAAAACCTCAGAAACCCAAAATTGATTAGCACACAACAGTCTCCGTTTATATGCCATTGAGGCTTATTCTTGACTTAAATTGGTAAGGAGAAAGTATGATACCAAGAAGATTACCATTACTATCTATGATTTTGCCATCTACCAGACTTTTTGCTTTTAGCTGGTGTCTGCATATCCTAAAGACCCCTAATATGTGTTTTTATTTAACCCTGATAATTTTACTCTTAGTTAAGATTTTGATACAGCACACTTTAAGACAGATAGTTGTGTGAACCTGGCACAGTGTAAAAGGCTTTGCAAAGAGGTTGCAATTGGGCAAATACAAGCAAGCACTCAGTGGGTAAATGAGAAAGTACTACCACTTGCTACACATGAAAAGAGAGCAATTACAGAGCACAGGTAAAACTGCAGTAGCAAAATATACCCCATTCATTGTGAAGGTGAGAGAAAGGGTGAAAACGTAATTATGATATATTATATGAAAGTAATTTAGAACTAAATATAATTGACAAACCTAAGTTTAAAAACCTAGGAGAAAGATTCACCCATTTAAATGTTTTTGTACACAACGAAGGATCACTTGTCACCCCAAGCGTTACCACCTCCAGAATGTGCCTCTCTCAGAAGAATGCGGGTGTTCTGACACTCCGTGTCTGATCAGTTTTCCCTTCTCCTACAGCCTCTGTAGTCTACACTGACTTTGTCCAGGTGCTGTTTAGCCTCTAAAGCCCCGACCTTAACCTCTGTTATCTGAGTGTCACTGTCTGCCTCTCTCCTCTGTACTCTTGTTTTCTTAAGCTCACTGGGGCACCGTCATTCTGCAGTCTGCAAGCTGTGATCCTTCTCCACTCTCTCCTCCACATCCCACATCACCGACACCTCCTAGTGCCCCAACCCTGTGCTCCCACAGTGGAGGGTGTCAGTCAAGTGTGTGTGTTGTAGAGAGCCATGGGGCAACAGGGGTCGTACATCATTCTTCTAATGAGTGTGGCAGATATGGTCATTTAGCTTGGCCATGGGCACGGGCAGCTCTCTTATTACATTGACTTACGAGTCCTGTGATTAGGCCGTCTCCTCCCACCCAAACACACTTCACAGAGGCCAAACATTGTAGCCCTAGCTCATTAATAAACAGCTTTATCAATGCTGTGTCACTACTTCTCAATTTAAACTTGGACCTTTGCTTAATTTAGGTCTAGCTGTTTTGCTAATGTTTTATTACAGCTTTGAGGCAAGTTAAAAAATCTGCACAATCAATCTAAAATACAGTTGTTTCTGCCGCTCTCTCTTTAGGTTACACCTCGTAAGAAGTTCAAGTGTCCGGAGTGCACAGCGATTGATGGGTTGTCTCTGGATCAGACACACATGGTGGAAAGGTACAGTACAATCTAAAGTCCACTTCTGCAGAGGGGACTTTGGCAGCATTTTGGTCCTGGCATGGCTTTTGCTCGCATCTGAAAAGCATTGTGGCTGTTTTTACTAACAATCGGCCCCTTGTAACTTTACACAAGAGGTACTGTCCTGAGCTCTCTGATCAAAACATTTAAATTCAGGGGACCTCCAAAAAACCATTCCTTTTGAAGGAACTGTGACTCTCCTTTTTGTTTGAGGTTACCACAAACCATTCATTCATTTGTTTCAATTCAAGTATAAACCAAGCAAAGCTTGTATCAGAAAGGCATGATTTGACTTTCCTTGAAATTGTTTCCTTGAAACTGTTTCCTTATCCGCTGAAGTGTAATGAGTCTTGATGATTGCTTTCATACATCCAGGCTGTGTTTGAAACATTAAAGCAGAAATCTGGCCTGCAGAGACAGTGTGTGACCATGGAAGTTAATATGGGGTGGTAGCAGCCAATCAGGGGCTACTTTGACTACTGAAACCTTGGGGGGGGGGGTCACACTGTTTAGATTGAAAGGGGTTCTTGTCTCTGGTTCTGAAGACTTCTGATCACTGGTAGCTTCCATAAATTTCTGTCCTTAATCTCATTTTCAGACAGCTCTACAGGAACATTATCATAGGTTATGTCCACTGGTTGAATGTTTCTTTTCAACGGTCATTTATTTTTCCAATGTTAACCTCTCACATTTTCCATCTGCATCCATGACTTGGAAAAATGTTGGCATCAGTGCATCTTTCAGTCTCTTTAATTTTCCTTTCCAGGTCTGAGTGCATAAACAAGTTTGCCTCTGTGTTCGGCACAATGCCGCTGAAGGTTGTGGAACACCGAGCTGATCCTGTGCTATATAAAGATGACTTCCCAGAGAAACTCAAAAGTTTCCCCAACATTGGCAGCCTGTGACCCTACAGTACCAGTTGTTTCCCAATACTTTCATCTCTCATAGCAGACCGTAGACACTCCAACATTTGTACATTTTGTCCTCCTGATCATGACCATGGAGGAGTCCTGTTATGCTGGTGGTGTGATGGGAACTCTGTAACTTATCCTGTTTCCTTTTGAGGACACTTGTTAAAACTGGAACATGTAGTGAGGACAGATGAGAACTTCAGGCTGCCTGTTAAACACAATAATGGATTATTGTCTATAATGGATGATACTATATACTGTATGTGAGGAAAAGGGCATCATGGTGGTATAATACAGTACAAACAGTAAAGGTAATATATACATGTTACATAGATGAACTTGCTTTTTCAAGGAACTGTATCAAGTTGAACAAATTATAGTGTACATTGAACTGCATATTTGACATGTCTGGGGCCATTAGTTTGTACATTAATGTTTTTTGCACAGTTACTCTGTTAGTTAAAAGCTGAAGCTAAAGTTATATCAGTTCATGTCATTTATCAGACATGTCATTTTGCATTAATTTGCTGTTTGGATGTTACTGGAAAAGAGAGTATTTTATATAAACAGTCCCTATTCCCTAGTACAACTTTTTTTTTTTTTTAATCTTAATTCGGTTCTTGCATATTAATGCACATACTGTAATAAAGGACACTATAGTTATGTACAGGTGAGAACCATACAGTGATATACCATGACATTACAAAGAATTTATAATTTCAATTGTTTAATTGTATTTTAAAATATCTGTATTCTTTGGCTTTTCTTGAGCTTTTTTTACATTTAAATGTTCATTTTGGCCATTTGAGTATCGAAGTACTATTAAAGTACAAATAGTTTTGCTGAGTATTGGTAGGGGATTCATGGGTATTGAAATGTCACATTTGTGCTGTTTATCAATTGTTAGTGTAAGTACACATGCATCAGACAGACAATTTAATGACACATCATGCTTTTTTACCATCTGCAGTACAATATTACATTTTTAACATAAGTTGTCTTTTTTATGTATTCTGTGTATACTTTAGTTTCTTCATACAGAGTTGGACACTATATGAAGTTGCTGTCCCAAACTGAAAGTTGCTATGTATGGTACCAGGGCTAGTTGTCATGCACCTTTAAACAATTAACAATATAATACATGCCATTATAGGAGAGTCTACAATTAATAAAAATGAAGCCCCCTTTCAGCATGTCTGCCTTTATTTTCTCTTCTATTACTTATGTCACTGATGTAATTGTGTCACTCATGACATCACTTTTAATACTCAAGTACCATGTTACTTGTACTCATCCCTAATTTAATGCTGTGTTGATTTATGTGGATTTTGGATTAATTGTCTTTTTCTCCAGCTGTTTCTGTTGTTTGGGTACAGGAGCAGATATGTGAGCTTGAGTGATTTTAGTTCTGGAGCCGACATAGCTGAGGTAAATTAATTTACTCTCCACAGGGAGAACTTGTCAGAAGATATAAATTCCTGTTCTGACTCTGCCTGCATGAAGAAAGTGAGGCAAGAATCAGAGAATCAAAAACAGTTTAAATATTAGAAGTGTCACTGAATGACCAATTATGCTCAGAGAGCCACACTGTCTGCAGCTCACAGCCTTGTTAAGTGCTGTTAACAGCTACTCTGTGGCTTGCCATTAGATGTACTTTTATTAATTTTTATTCCACAACCCAATTTACAAGCTCATTGGTTGAAATACAACACCTTTAGTGTTTTTGTCTACTTTAATAATTATTCTGAGGTCTTTTTCATAATTTTTCATTTTCATAAACCATAAATTAAGATTTAGCTTCAGTGCAACTCACTCAGCGTAACAGCCATTTATATATATATATATATATATTATGTATTGCCAGTTTGATTCTGAAAACCCACAGGTAACAACTGAGGTGTCCTTGACCAAGGCCCCTCACACCTGATTGCACCCTGGATGCCACACTGCTGCCCACTGCTATGGGTGTGTGTCACTATTTGCAATGTGTGTTCACTATTAATGTGCTCTTACTGGAACGGGTAGATTCATACTTGGTAAGCATTTTACTTCACTTTATTAACACAAAGGATGCTTTATTTATTTAGCTTTTTTTATTCTATATTTAGAGAACAAACAAAAAAAACATCAAATGAAATTAAACATCCATGTTAGGTACCTAGCACCTGTATTGGTAATATTTTAAACTTTCAATCAGTTCACTTAGAGCCTATTTAAAGCACACTAGTCATTGAGAGATTTGTGTATTGAGTAATTCTCTCAGTGCGAGATAAAGCTGAGACCCAATGCTGACTGTGCCAGCAGTGTGTCTTCATCTAAAAGGAAATGTCCTTGAGAAGAACATTTAGAATGGATGATAGTTGAGTTGTAGTGACTGTCTTTTATGGCATTTTTCAGCCCTAGTTCATGCGAAATATATTTGTAGCTCGTTTTTTGAATGTAAAAAAAATCTAAAAATCCACATGAACAACAAACAATTTACAGCCCTTAAAAGCTCAACATTTTGTCCTCGGAATAAACAAATAGTTTGAGTACACACTTTTTTTATAGTGATATTCCACTCAAATCTGGTATCATCAAAATGTTCTCAAAGCAATTCAAACAATTAAAAAAGCTTGTAAGTGCAATAACTTACTGTTGTAAATCACACAATATATATAGAATATAAACAAGCCTGAAAGTAAATAATTATTCAAGAGCCATACATTTTGCTCAAAGCCATCACAACTGTCTTTTTACATTCCTAAATCCCCCCATACAACAAATGCAACAACCCCCAGGCACACTTAAAATAATATATTTCTAATAGGGATATTTTACAAAAGAAATCATTTAACTGCAAGGGCGTTTTTTTTAAGGAAAGAAATGTAAGCACAAAGAAAACTGTACATGCGATCACACAAAACAAAGTTATATTATTCTATCAGTTGAAAGTCTACTTCAGTAGTATAAGTTTTGAGAAAACTACAGAGAATGACTCTGAACATCTCTGTTATTCTTAGGCACCTGCAAAATGCTGTCTAACAATACGTTTAATTTAGGTACTATGTAGAGTGTATTTTCAATCTTTTCAGAATCCTTACAATAACAGTTTTACATGATTTGTAAATACTTTGTGAATGCTAGTTCATCTTTAAATAAAAAAGGTGACCTGTAAGGTATGTGAGGAGGAGCTTGTTATATATTGTGTGTACTAGTATCACTAAAGTGGTATTGTTGACCTGAGCTTCATGTATGTCCTTCTTGGCTCCTCAACAGGGGCGCTCTGTTCTGTCACAGAATCCTTCTCCACAGATGTCTCAGTGTTAATTAAAAAGATTGCCTGAGAGCACGGGTGTGCATGGGTTCGGAGTCGCTGAGGGCCGCCGCTTTGGCCAGGGAAGCAGGCCAGGCCCTTCAGCATGGGACTTTGTAAGAAGAGCCATGACAGCTGAAGGGAAGCATGCGCGAGGCATGTTTGTTTTGCATTTACCCTGCGCACAGCTGTGTGGATTGTCCTTTCACAGAACACCGGAAAACTATAGTCACATCACTCTTTCAGTAACCTCTTGAAGACTAAAGGAAGAATGTTAGAACTGGGAGAACTTCTCAAAGCTTTGGAAAAGAGCTACAGATTTGAATTGTTGCTCTGGTGCAAAAGAACCAGTGCTAAATTGATTTAGTTGTAAGTGCTCCATCTGAATAAAGATGACGAGATGCATTGATGCAAGGCCAGTGATGAGATGCTCAGTCGAGAGATGCAAGCAAAAGTAATGAAGCATGGTTTAAACTTCAGGAAGCTCAGCACCTTATGTATCAGATAGCCAGACCATTGAGTTTAAGAGCAGTGATCATTTTCCTGCATCATCTTCTTAAGAGTTATTTTATTTCATGTTTTTAAATGCATTTGCTTTTCTTTTAAAACTAAATATACAAAAAACAAATTTCATGTATGTTTGATATAAACCTCAGCATAATAGAAGCTTTGTTTTCTGTTTTCTAGAGTTTCAGACGGATGACGTTGAGATCAGGTAAAATTTCTGCTCTGGTATTATAGTAATAAGTTTAAGTGTGTATATCTCCAGAGATTCAGATAAGCTGTATGCCAGAATGAAAGTAATGTGGTTCTCATTTAGACATTAGAAATGGCTTCTCTACAGGAACAAGGGTATCAGGTTCAGCTCCAGTTTTTGAACAGCTTTGTTTACCAGATTTAAATCTGACTGTGGAAAAACAAAAAGCCTGTAAAGTATTTGCAATGGTGCTCACTCCATATTGCTGTCACCTCAGTGCATGGCAGTGAGTGTGATTATATGACAGCCTACAGTACTCCCAGCCAATCAGAACTGGAGTAGTTGCTGCTCAGACTGATGTTGATTCATTTGAGATATAATGTGGACTTCTGCCAAAATAGTAATGCATAGCTCAAAATTCAAGCAGCCCCAGCAGCATATATATAGCTGGGTCATCGTGCTTGAAGACAGAGTAGCTAAAGTCAAACTGTTTACTTATAATGCTTTAATATAGCATCAAAAAACTCAGATAAGGATGTATGACAACCTAGTATTACATCCTCTACTTTTCCTCCAAGTTCTGTTCTTTGACTTTCAGCTAATGAGCTTCTTCCAGAATTTGTTTCTCGGCATGTTGCTGTCAGATCCTTTAGCATTGCCCAAAATGTCTAGCAGGAAAATAAAGAAATAGATGCAGTGTGTACTGAGACTGTATAGTTGTAATTCCCCAGTCCCATCAGCTGTATTACTTTGGACTGTTTTAAAAGTTGTCTTTAATTTTGGTTAATTTAACTGACATTTAACTTGGAGAGTAAAGCTTTACATTTCCCATGTTATATTGACAGGAAGGGGTGGGGGTGACACCTAATTCCCTAAGGCAAGTGATTCGCTAGGCCTAGTTATTTGCAGGGGAAGTGTGTTTGAGGGGAAATAACATGGCCACTTCAATTCACGTCTTTTTTCTGCTGTACGCTGCTATATGAAAACCATAGACGGTGGTCCTGCTATGGTCATTTTTAGCAGACTCTTTCAGACATTAGTGCAAAATAAGTGTAATCCTAGAATGAATACACATAAGATGTAAATGTTTCAGTGTAAAAATTTGGCATATCCAGTTTACTATGATTATTGTATTGGTTGAGAGAATGACTGCAGAGAAAGAGCCTTCACTGTGAGAAAAAGTCTTCTGAAACTGTTTAGACAGAGATGGCATATTTGCAGAAGGATTCTGTGACACAACAAAAATTGAACAGGTTTTGATTATGCTGAGCATTAGAAAAAACAAGGCCAGATGCATTTAGATAAATTTACGTGTGTTTACAAATGGGATCCAAGTGTTCAGCGGATAAGTGCAGTATTTATTTATGTTTTTTGTCTGTTTGTCTTTTCATTATTTTGTGTATGCATTCAAATGTCAAGTTTTTGTTGTGTTTTTTGTATTTCTTGTTAATGAGCCAGAAGGTTCTCGATTTTATGAATGTCTTTAATTTTTTCTTGTCTCTTCATTTCAGACCAAAATAATGGTTTTTCTGTTATTTTTCTTTTCTACTCCACACGTTTCATCCACAGGTCACGCATTGTATCAGGTCTTAATGGCAAACCCATATTCATGTTTGCTCTTGTTCTCCTCTATTCATTTGTTGTAGGACTTCACAGATGATGTCCTGGTGTTGGGGGAATCATGTAGCCCATGAAATGGCTGCACTGTGTTCTTTAGCTTTCATTCGCAGTGTTGCGATGCTGGAAGATTTTCGGTCGGGGTCCATGTTCAGATCGTACCCATTGATACCAGTGCTCATTCCCGGGGTCCCAAACAAGCTGCCCATGTGTGTCTGTCCCATGTGACCCCCAGAACTGGGCACTCCCAAGAAGTCAGTCACTCCACTAGCTGCATGTGGATGAGGAGGCATGCAGGAAGTGACTGAGTCACAGGGTACGACGCAGCCCGGAACTGGAGACGCTGCGCTGCTGCTGCCTATCCAGGATGGGTTCTGGATCTGCAACACATGCAAGAGCATAAGGTTGAGGTGTAGTGCATGTATGCCTGCATCAGTAATGGTAATATTACATATTGTGTAAGAAGCATTTATCAAGTCAAATTCCTATTGCTTTGAATTATTGCATTGGTAAAGTTGCAATCAATAATGGTACACAATATGGAGATTTATCAGTGCTGAGAGGCATTCATCTGGTCCCTCACTGAGTGGGAGCAGCTTTTCCTGGTGTGGAGGAGGAATGCCTGTCTCGGTATGCTCCCTCAACACCCAGGCCCGACTCTCCAGAGGAACCTCCTCTGTTGAGCGAAGGAAGCACAGAGTGAATTGATAGGGCTGTGCTGTGCTCTAGGGCTGGAGGAGGGGAGGGGGGTCTGAGGGAGGGCTGATCAGGGAGATGAAAGCCCTCTCAGGGAGATGCCCCAGATGTGAGCAAAGCTGCATTCCACAGCTGCAGGCCCGCTCCCCAAAGAGCCACCCCTGCCCTTCGACCTGGCCACATATTCATAATAAATCCAGGAGGCTCTCTGGCTCTCCGGTGAGGGCGTGTCTTCTTTGGCTACAGGAGGCGGCTTCCTCGAGTCTCAAAATTGTCAGTGGTACACAGATCTTTCTCACTTTTGGTTGTTGAGTTCCTGTACCTATCGTTATATTTTACACTCTCACTGGTAATTATTATTTAACAATATTAAAATGCATTATGGATTTTGACTTTTTTTCAGATAATACTCAAGACAGACTGTACCTGGGCGTAGTTTTCAGGACGAGTGAGAAGGGGCAGTTCATAGGCCGTGGAAAAATGTGTTCTGACCTGCTGCATCTGTCCAAAGCGCTCTCTCTTCCGCCACTTGGCTCTGCGGTTTTGGAACCACACCTGCAAAAAGACAGCAGTCGTTAATTTTAAGATTATGACATTAAAATTGTTTAAATGACCTCATAATAATGGGCCATTTGTGCCGTTACAACACAGACAAGAAAGTTATCTATTGACAGTGTGATAAAGTAAGCTATATGATCAGTTATCAAACTCCCATTATTACACTTTATGGACAGTGAGAACTTAATGTAACTTTTTTTGGGATCAGATATCAAGTTTCACATTTTTTGGGGCCTGGAGACTCAGTCTTGTCATTTTAGCTTTGAGTCCAGAGCTCTTAAAACTAACTCCCTGGCTATTATTATTTTTTAGCATCTTTTCCTGGAAACGCTCAGTGAGACCTGGCCATTGTTTGATGTTGTGGGAGCTGACAGGTCGTGATGGCCTCCTCTGAGTTTCACTTCTATCAGAGCTATCAGCAGCAGGGGGTGGGGAGGGGAGCGCAGGAACCCACCGGGGCCAGAGGCCTCAGAGAACCATGTCACTCCTCTTACACCATCACCACACGCCTGCTTTGATGGATTAGGAGATTGCTGCTCAGTTTTTAGAAATGGAAAAGGTGAATCATTCTCCTGTTATTTTATCCCACCAACAGTTTAACAAATAGTCTGCGCTGGATTGTGTCTGCTGATTAAACTCTGTGCTCTTCTGTTTTGGTTTGCCTTGCTATAGAAATATGCATTCAGTTTATCTGAATAGATGGTTGTTGTTTAGAGACCTGGGAATTAGAGAACAAATTACACAAAGTGATTTCTCATGGCTCACAGTCTGAAGAACTGCCAAAATTCCATTGTTTTAATCCCTGCGTCTCTCTGTTTAGAACTATGTTTATTGATTTGTGGAGTGGAAACTTTTTTTAAATGGAGACTTTTCTTTTGTCTTGAAATCTTGGTTCGTCTCAGAGCGTTAGCTTGGATCTGGGGAAGGATCTTTGGTCAATCAGTTTGTGGTTTCTGCATTCATTGCCAGTGAGATGTCAGCCTATCTCTCAGTGTAACCCGATAGCATCTCAGAGCGGCTTGTATTTAATGCGCTAGTGGACACCAGCGTCCCTTGGCTCCACATCATATGTTTGTAGAGCTTAACAGCCTGGAGAAAAAGAACATTTGTTTTCTGAATTGCAGATTTTTCAGAAAGCAAAGTTCTCCACTGGTGACCCCAGAAGGCTGCATGGCCGTCATGTTTTAAACGGCTGCTTGTTATTTATAGCGTCTGGGTACATATAAATGCAAAATCATTTGTACCTGTAAATGATGAATGAGCACACTGTTATTTTTTATTTATTATTTTGTCTTTTCATAAATCTGAGAAAGGAAGTTGGGAAATTAAAAATAAAAATGGAAGGTTTAAAATGGAGTTTGTTTTCATTCTATGTTTAATTTCCTGATGCCTAAAGCCCCCGGCTTACCACAGCTGTCCCACCAACGCTGAGATCTGTACATGTGTGGTGGAAAGATCTTTTATTCTCTCTGAAGCTGTTGAGATGACACAGAGGTGTGGACTACCTTTGAACCACACTGATGGGGAAAGGAGAGACTTTAGATGGGAGGAGACTCTAGTTTAGTCAAATGTGGTCTGCACAAAGCTGTTTTTCCTTTCTGTTCCTTTCAAAATCTTTCTTTCATTTCAGCACACGCTGCTGAGGAAAAGTTGAAGGCTGCCCACATTAACTATTGATTAATTTTGGCCGGCATCTGTTTGCAACATAGCTTTTTTAATCTTTGCATGTTTTCCATGCGTGCTAGTAACACAGTAATTGGTAAAGACGTTGACAGCTAAAGCAGCTTAGTGGCTTATTATGGAGCTTTATTTATGTTCCAGCACCAGGGGAGAGAGAACAGAAACACTGAACTAAACTCAGCAGAGTAAGGAAAGAACAGCTTTGAAGTCAAAAAGAGCTTTGAGGATTGATGGCCTGTCTCTGCTGTCACTCAGGTGAACTTCTGCATAAGAAACGTTCCTTTTTTCTTTTTTCTCTGAACACAAACTAAAATCTTAACAAAACAAAAATTCCATAACTATTGTTATTAATATTATATTTAATATACCACTCAGGTGTTCATGTATTTTTTTTACGTATAATATGTGAAAAATATGTGAGAAATCATCTGTTTTGCTTTAAAATATTTAAAACCGTTCTTTTTAAACACAATTTTTTTAAATCTCTCTGGCTTTTATTTTTTGCATGGCTCCCAACACTTCAGTTTCAGCCCGAGTTACACAGTCATGTGCACAGCCAGACCCTCATAAAGCTTTAGGCCGGGTTCCCACACCTATGCTTGAGGGAAGAGAGGAACACATTCTTTTCTGAATGGGACAATAATGAAAGACAAACAGTGTAAATCCAAGGCTTCTAAGTAAAACACATGTGGGGTTTGGTAAAGGGATCTCCCGGTCTGTCTGTCAGTGCAAGAATGTTGTACTGGTGTTGGAGGATTATATGCAAATGTAAGGGTGGGGTCAAGCAGAGGTTTAGGTTTTCCAGACCCAGGCTCAGTATAAGGCAGCTGGGCTCTGAGGTTCAGGTGGAGGTTATAGATAAAAACAGACACTGCAACATTTAATCCCAAACTGCTTTTTGCTGTCTTGGAATCTGAGGAAGCTTCAGTCACCCTTTGTTCTGTAATTTGAGTTAGTGAGTTTACATTTATAATATGTGTCACTTGTTCATTTAACAACTTTTAAAATTTAAAATTTTCAAATTTGACATGATTCCTGAACAAGATAAAAATTAGTAGACAAAGAATTTGGTGTTGGCAGACTTATTTGAAGGTTAATGAAAACTTGAGTTTGATCAGAGTTGAATGTAATATAGATATAGGAATATCTGGAATAGATATGTGGATTTTAAATAGCTCGCACCTGCACTCGAGCCTCTGTCAGATCGGTCCTTAGTGCGAGTTGCTCTCTGGCATATACGTCAGGGTAGTGTGTTTTCTGAAAGACCTTCTCCAGTTCCTCTAGCTGATAGCTTGTGAATGTGGTACGGTTGCGTCGTTTCTTGCCCTTGTTACTCTCTCCCTCCCCCTTGTCCAGTGGAGAAGCCAGCTCTGAATTTGGCTGTTCCTGAGGGCTCTTGACTCCCGTCTCCTTTACACTGAGGTAGCTACCATCCATCCCTGCGTGATCACTGCTGGGCGGCAACTCTGAATCTGTCAGCCCTGTGCCCTCTTTACCTGCACCCAGAAGAAAAGTGAGAGATACATCAAAATACAAATCAGAATACAGATTATTATTCTAAGACTTGACCTAGCAATTAATTTAGTTATCTGTTGGGAATCACGCTTGATTGGTGAACAGACCGTAAGACTGAAGACAGAATAAAGACTGACAGCTGGTACAGTGGTAGCCTGATATTTACAAAAACTGGACTGATATAATGCAAAAGTTTCAAATCAAGAGCTGACCCATAACATTTTAAGTATCACCATTATGCTTTCAATTGTGTTTGTGATATTTGAATAAATAATAAATACAGTAAATGATTAACTGCAGCTGTTGTTTAAAGAAAATGTGAGTTGTGAGTGTGGGTGTGTGTGTATGTGAGTGTATATTTTATGGGGTTTGTTCAGTGTGTGTGGAATGAGAGGCTGTAATACATTGACGGCTGCCAGTCTCAGCTCATAAATCAGCTGCTTATGTGAACCCAGCCTGTAATTGCAGACTGATAGAAAATTACAGGTTTCCCCGGCACAATTGGGAGACTGCAGCTCTGCTTGATGAGCACAGCTTTAGACACACACAGTTTCTGGTGAGGGTTGAAAATGGAGCTTGGCTTGTAATGAGGCCACACTAGCCCAGCGACAAGACTCTGGAGTGGTAATGTTCTGCGTCAAGCCACTGGAAACACACAGCAGCTCAGCTGTAAAACCCCAGTCAACATTCCAGTCATAAATTTACTCAGATAAATGAATTGGAAGGTTCTTGTATATTAGGTCACTTTCTAAGGGCTCATTACCTGTCTGTGCTCAGTGGAGTAGGAGTGCTAAGAACTGAATGCTCACTGAAATAATAATGCCTACAAAACGAATGGCTGTATTGGCAGAACTTCTGTTTTTGCCGTGTTTCACACACTTGGGCTCTGGTAGGAACGAGGTGTAAAGTTGGATTACAGTTTCCTTCGGGAATGTTCTCATTGATGTGATCCAGAGGTGATCCTGTGTAGTATGTCTTACTTTAGCTCAGCACTCAGTAACAGAGTTATTTTGGGTTGTGCAGTGTGGAGACGTGTTCGTACAAATGCTCCACATTTGTAATGAGAGCAGCTTGATTAAGCTCTGCTTGAGTTTGAGCCAAGAAGCAAACGTGTGAATGCTACTCCAACACATGCTTTTCTCTGCACCAAATATGGTTTCAAACAGCCATGTTGGGTAACATTTGCAGCAAGAATGTGTTAGTACCAATCAATCACATTGTGCTCTTCTAGTTACCTTCAACACAATAACTAATGTTTGCTTTGTCATTCTGGTGTGTTCCTGGAGGATCATAAATTGTAAAATGGAACCAGCATTTTAGCTCCTATAAATTGCATCTTCTTTGAGTTGGCCTTTTGACTGCAGGTATTTAGACTTTTAGGTAGGCAGAGACCTCTAGCCAAGTACATATAGCAGCTTTTGACTTTTGTCAATATATATATATATACCTTAGGGGACCGCTCTTGGTTCTGACAGCAGAGTAGGTTGTATATTTCTTCCAACCTTTCGGGTGTCTCACCATTTCTCCAGGCCTCAAGCATGATAGACGTGGAGCCAGGCCTGGGGGTATAATGGCTCCCACATTGCCTCTTGCCCAGGACTGACACATCGTGTTAAGCAAGTGGGAGCAGCATATTTACTTGAACATAAATAATTTCAGCTTGTGCCTTTAGATGCCTCACGCCTCTTGCCCCCATGTGGAAAAGCTGACAGCCTGTTTGAAATCAGGGCCTAGCGATCAAAGGCTCTTGTTTATACCCCGTGTCACTGATGGCATTTGGCAGACCTGGAGTATTGTGACAGTCTCATGGTCCACCAAGGGTTCAATCCAGATTCTCTGAAGCTCAATGGGAACAAAGATTTGGCTGCTTCTGTAGCTCCACCATATGGATGTGTAACATGACCTTTTCTCTACTCATGAAATCTAAGAAAATGTACAATGGAAGGGTTTAGGTTTAGCCTTTAGATCTTAAGAAGGTGGTTGAGATTGAAGACTGGAACCAAATTGTAAAGCTAATTGTGGTCCTGCTGAATCAACCTGTCTGGGTTGTATTGTTGACATAAGAGAATCATGAGGTTATACACAGCTTTTGGAAAAAAGATTATATAAGTCTATTTTTTAGACTTTTTTCCTATTGCTCTGAAGACAAGACCAATTTTTTGTTCAATTTTTGAAATAAGTAAAATGATTTAATAATTGACAGCTGTTTTTTGCATTCATTGAAATGAATTTTGTATATTTCATACTTATGGAAGCTTGCAGGCTACTTATTTTTAATTGACAATACTGTAAGGATTGTGTATTAGCTATTTTCCATGAAAGATCTATATTGGTTGCTGACATGGCAGTAATGAACGCAGCAGTGTCAAACCTACATGAAGGCCAGTCACGAGGTGGGAAAAGAAGTTTTAGGTTAGGAGATGGTGAAGTTCAGGAGTGGGACTAATTGGCTTTTTAACCTGAGTGGATTCACACCTGTATGCATTGCAAGAATGGGGCTTGTAAACCTCTTTACAACATCTACTTTTACCTTTGACTCCAAAGGAAAATATCTTCAAATGAGTTGCCATTTGATACATACTATAAATCATGAGGAAAGGGCACCACTATATATTTTCATAAAATATGCATGAATGGCTTGCATAGAGGTTCCAGACCTCGCTCTGCATAGATGGCTTGACTTCCATGAGAGACGCCAATGGCTTCTGGCTTTGTAGGATGTCGGCGCTCTACCCTGTGAGTTAGCGAGGGTCACGTCTTTACAAGGGGCAGTCATTTTGTAGCAGCTGAAAACGGGGGAACACATCAAAGTGTAATTTAACTAGCTGTAAAGCGGCAGGGCATCCTCTATACTTTCTCATAGTATCAGGCTGTTAGGGTCAGCACCAGGCAAATTAAAGAAACACTATAAATTAGGCTGCCTGGGGTCTTTGTGAAGGGTTAATGGCAAAATATTCTGAAGCCCTTATAATGCTTAGAAATTAAAGCACACAAATAAGAAGTGCATGTGAAGGCAGTTTATTCTTTATTATGACTAAAGGCAAAGGGTAAAGGAAATTTGGGAAGACTGTTTGCTCTTCTAAGCTTTTATTTGTATCTGTAATTAGGTTTGTTTTTTGTGCTTAAAATATGGATTGAATTGTAATAAGCAGCTTAGTGCTCTGAAGCCAAGCCAAGAGACTGAACTCCCCTTCCGCTATCTAATTATTTCAGGCTCTTGCAGATGGACACTGAAATGTAGGCTAAAGGAGAGATTGATAGGTTGTGATATGAAGAGTGACTCGGGCTGGTGGCATATGGTAATATTGAAAGATTTTTTATTGGTGATTGTGAGCATGACAAAGCAAGATATTAGCAGAGAGGGAGCCTCATTAGTAAACGTCTGCATATGCAGTCATTTGCAAAACCAAAGCAAATCGTGTACTCAAAGGCAGATGTGAAGACAGCAACCCTGGATATTAGGCCACAATTTGGAACACAGTGCAAGTGAACCACAGGAACTGTCTCCGGCTTTAACTCTCAGTACATTTTAGTGGTCACCTCGCATGCATGTTAGGTTCTGCCTTTGGGGAAAGCATACAACACTGTTCAAAACATCTCAAAGGATGCCAGTTGTTTCAGAGTGAGAACTGCATCTCAGCTGGGGCTGCCTGAAAGAAAAGTCTGATCCAAACACACCGCTATCACACCGCTATTCCCAAGGGTGATTTATCCCAGAAGACTGCAGCAAAAAGTACGTGCCGGGCAAGAAAACACAGCGTTTCCCGAAAGCTCATTCTCAAATCAACTCACTCAATTTAAACTTTTTGAGATTGCTTAAATGTAGGGATAGATTTGTCAACAGTAGTTTGAATCCTCATTCTCTCTACAACAGGAAACGGGAGGTGTCAGACTATATAGTGCAAAAATGTTTGCTGGGTTTACTAACATGGCTTTGCTTTGCTTTCTGCTATTCCCACAGTTATGATTACGATGAGATCAGATTTTGGTGGTTTGAACAAAATATATGGGGCTAAAGACTAAAGTAAGTAAAGTGTTTTGGTGAATTTGGCTGTGACTTTTCTTTTGTAACATTTCAGTTTCCTTAACATCAAAGATCATCTCATGGAGGGGTTACAGTATTAAGCTCTTTGAATACGTAGCAAACACTATTAAAGTGCTCTCTCTCTCTTTAGTTTTGTTTGTTTAGCAGTTGACGCTGCATTTCCCAAGCTCCCAAAGACTCTCCTGGATGGCATTAGAAACCACATTGGAGCAGTGCTGTATTTAACAAGCACTATGGAATGCTATAAAAAAACAAACTAATCACTGTCTTGTAAGATAATGTCAAGAAAATGATAGACCAGACAAAGCTAACATAACATGAAAGGGTTATAAATATAACAAGATAGAATAGAATAGACAAGCAATTTTAACAATTTTTGTACATTTATAACAGAACAATAATTCAACATGTGAAAATATCTTTAATATCTGATGTACATACCAAGGGGGATTAGAACAAAGGTTAAAGCTTAAAACAATATTGATGGTTTTCTGAACACTATAAATCGTATAAATTTCAAACAGCTTGCAGCATTTAACCTTCAACAGAAAAAGGCTTTAACATCTTGCTCATTACAGAATTACAGCTACAGTTACTTCCTTTCATAGTTATTCATCATACTGCCAAATGCTAATACAAACATAGGTAGAGTTAGAGAGCATTTCAAATGAAAATGTTAAGCAATTAAAATAGATCTGACAAACAACAGATAAAATATCTTAAATGCCAAAAGACCCAATTAATGATTTTTAATTTAATTTTGACACTGATCATTATTAAGTACAACCCTAAAGATTTAACTCTGTTTTAATGTAAATAATTTAACAACTAAGCCTAGGATGAACTGTAGGTCTGTTGACAATGTAATTGTTGAATTTTTTCCGAATATTTATTAGGGTAAAGACATGAAATACTACTAAAGAATTTCGTGTCTTGCTTTTGCTCACATCTAAGCCACTGGATACAGACAACGAATACTGAATGCTTTATAAACCTTGTCACCTCTGCCCCATCTGCAACAGACTCTTACATTATAAGATCATGTTTAATTTTTTTGCCCTTGATGTTGATTCAAATGTTTATATTTTCTTAGCGATAAACAACTCCAATTAAATCTAAATACTGTGATTGTGACATGTTGTATATTTTTCTGTTTGAGGAGGTTGTACAAAGTCATCATATTTTCACATTTGGCTTTGTGTTTTACAAGAGTTATAAACAGGGACTTTGCCAGTCTGACCCTTTTTATGAACAGTCTAGATTTTGTGTTAGGTAATAGAGACCTGTTAGTGATGAACACAGAGGAATTGTTTTTACAACCACAAAGTCACTTCCACATAAAATGATCATATAGAAGGAAAATATGACATAAATATAACATATGTTTGGCCTCTGACTTCAATCCCCACTCCTCAGAATTATGTAGTCTATTATTATGTAAGTCTTACTGGATTCTGGTAAGTATCCTGGCTTAATTACAGCCAACTATTTATTTATTCACTAATGTTGTCATTCCTCTTAGGCGTCACACTTCATAAAATTACTAAACACAAAACAGTCTTATGCAAACATTTACTGTGGCCCAACAAATTTCTTTGGCAGGACATTTTGCACTTTTTCACTCGGTTGCGCTGTAATTATTCCTTAATACTTTTTTCGGTGCTGAACGTATCGCTGCGCTTAACAAGTTCTTATAAATAAATAGACTAAAATATTTGATTCTATTGCCCTGATGATGATATATATATATATATATGCTATCTGTACGTCATTTATTTATATTTATTTTTTGTTGCTTCTAATTATTTATTATAATGTAACATATTACGTTTATTGCAAGTGTAATAATATTGTACATATAACACATAAACGGTCATAAACTCAATCTTCTGTGTAGCTATGAATAAATGGAAATGTGTTTTCAGTTTAGGTCAGTTGTTCAGAATGTACACTAACCTCTAGATCCATTAAAGTGATTTATGCATATATTCTAAGACACACATACCCCTGTGAACTGAGACAATGGAGATGTTATTTCTATAACATGCAACTGAAGACACTTATTTAGTCCAAATCATTTAGTTTTTTTAAAAAGCGAATATTGTCTTTTTTACAGATTATTTCATCGCATTTGCTTGAGAATTTGGACGTCGAGTTTGGACGTATTTATCCTTTAGATCCTTTAGTTATTTACAGCATACACTTTATTTGTGAAGACGTTAGGATGTTTTTCAGTAAACAAACAACATGAAAATGCGACCATAATATTGTCTTTTGTAAACGTTGCTCCATTTTTGCCACTGACAGATGTTTAAATGTTGCTATTATATCTGTGTAAACAGGTCGACTATTGATGTACTATTGGTCTACTGTAAAATTACTTGCCAGTATTTTTCTTTTTAAGGACCATTTTTTTTCATTACAAGACCAAATATGACTTTATAGCCAATCATTCATATCAGTAATTTAAACTGTATTTTCATATTCATATATTCCATCATATTTACTATATATTTTAATTTATTATAAACATTTAAACATCAAATGTGTATATGTACATCTTACCATGCGTTTAAGATGTAGATGATTATGATCTTAAATCTGTATTTTGCTGTCGTTTCATTCAGATCTGACATCTGCACAACAGACCATTATTACATCTGTGGTGCGATACTGTGGAGTCATCCGTTTATAAAGCGCTATACTAACGCTTTCATTTTGTCAGTAATGTTGCCGTTTACTTAGGGTGTCTTACACTGTGCAACGTTTATCTGGTTATTCTAACATCTGAAACTGTCTACAATAGGAATTGTGAGTCGTTTTTATACCAATTCATTTTAGGCATGTGTGTGCCCTTGTCTTTTAATGACTGGTGTGTTAAACGATACATTGCATGCTGCTTTGCACTTCGTTTTTTCGTTTTTTAATAACTTATCAGATGTCGGAAGATGCATTAAGGGGTCAAACTTCTTTCAAAAGTCTTCAAAATGCTGACACTTGAAATTATAAACGTGTTTAAAAAGTTATCTTTTAAACACATATGAGCTGTTATTCATGTATTTGATCTGCCACTTTTGTATCTTTTGTTTTATAACCTCCTATACTTTCTGATAACAGTGTCTTGTTTTAGTCCTGTTGTGATTATGTAAGCGCGATTTTAGTATAATTGTGAACCTGTTATTTTGCCCAACATATAAAGCCATTTTAGACTGTATGATCACTTTATATGCATTTTATAAAGTTATTGTTGAATCTCAAGCAAATTAGTGTGATGTTAAAAAACGTGGAAAAATAAGTATTTGCAGCAGACTTTCAAACACGTTGTTTAATCTAGTTATGCTCTAAAGTTAGTGTTTTTTTTCACTTTTACTCCCTGTTTTGGTGTTCTGTTTTCCCTTCTTTTTTAAATAAGGTAATTTGGCAAATTTGGGTCAATAACACATAGGTGATTGATTTCAAGACCTATGACAAAAATGCTCCAAGTTTCCTTTAAGTTGTTTTCTTTCTTTATAGTAGCTTATGATATTTTTTCTGTTTTACGTCTTCCGTACAAGCCCCTAGGGGCCGTTTCCATCCACTAACACTGGCCTCATCCACACGTTGCTTGCATGGTGAAAAACAGAAGGATTGATTGTACGGAGTCTATTCTTAAAGTATAAATATAAAATTAAAATTGTTGGTACACCTTATTCAGTAACCTTATTTTGCAGTATTGTTTTTTTTCCACATTGGTGTCTCGTGTTTGCAAATAGCAAATCCAAGAGCAATGTACATAGAACATGATGTTTCTACAAGAGAATTGCGCTTAACTTTGTTAGGCTACATAGGTTTTCATGAGTGTACAAAACCGAGCCTGCAGTCGCTTAGGCCTAAGTGAGATAAAATTACAAAATATTTAATGTCCTCTTAATAACTTCATATACAATTTGTTGCCGTTCCCTTTCGAATATGCGATAATTCAATTGTCCGATTCAGATCAAACATTAAGGATTGTAATTCAGATTATCGCATTAAATATAATTGAATTCAGTCTTCAGAGGTAAAAATGAAATAGTCCGTGAGGTTATGCCTCCCCCTAATTGTGTTACTGTAATAGCTGAGCCAGTTATATTAGTAGTAAGTTGTGAAGTCCATTAAATTTGCTTTGTAAATATTACAGTAGACTTTACTCTGATGTGATTATCAATATGAATAAGCGCCTCTCTAGCCACACAAGTTGAGCTAGATCTCAGTTAGATCTCACACAAAATAACCTGGTGTAATTGCAGCTTTTTGCTTAAGGGCTTTGCAAATGATGCCGCCTTCGAGTCCAAACAGTCAATCAAGTTGAACAGTGCGCTTTATAAACTCTTGTTGTTTTCTTGTGCGTTTTATGTTTTAAGATCTAAACAATAACTTCATGAGATGCATCTCGCAGCCCCTAGAATAGTTCACAAATACGTCTTTAAACTCACCGTAACACGCGATGAGCCCTCCGTTGTGCTCGCTTTCCTGCTGGAGTTTGCTGCTGTCTGGAGGGGTTTTGCAGGAGGACCTCTGCATGAAGAGGTGGTATTTGTTAAAGGTGCCTTCCCCAGCAGTGGCATCCAATGACTGGCATTCTTGTTGGAACGGGCTCCGAGACTTTTCCCCGTACGCCTGACCTTTGTTGGTCAGGAAAGCAGGGCTGTATTTGGTGTCACTCGTCTGGAATGTCCTAAAAAGGTTCGCTTGGTGATCCCTACCTTGCGGTGCAGATGCGCTATAATATGAATCCATGGATGTCATGTCGCAGTATGAAACGCACGTCTCGGCGTTCATTCCTAAAAAAAGTTTCAGCACAAAAAAGACGTCCAAACCTTTTCTTTCCTTTTGGAGAGCGAACCAAACAGATAGTCTCACACTCTCTCCCTCTTCCTCATCCAAACAAATGCACTCTCACACACGCACACACAGACTTGCGCAGCAGCTGGGTTTGGTTATAAAATGATTCAGATGTTTTCCAGAAACGGATAGCTAACCAAAAGCTAAAAAGCCCCCTTAAGGTTAGAGGAGTAACAAAAATGCGTCTTCTGAAGATGCAGTCCTGATCTTCTCGATATAGACTACTACGGACTAGAAGTCAAGACCTCTCCTCAGTTATTATGTAGATGAAATGAATGGGTGAGGCCAGGCCTTTGCTAAGAAGAAATGATTTGTCGGAAATATGTGGGGGGACTTAACACATGACATTAATGTAATTAGGGTATGAATATATAACAGATTGAATTTGAAAGGGCAACACAGAGAGAGGAACTTAATATAAGATTCACAATGCTGTTTACAACTGAAGATATTCTTACAGTAGATTTTTAGTAACTATGTTGCACTGTCTGCCTGCCTGTTTGGTTCAACAAAATCAGTTGAAAGTATTTAGTTTTATTTAAAGACCAACAGCATGTTGTAAGTCAAACAATATTTTATAACTTCTTTGCCTAACACGTCATACAGTAATTGACTTGTTTAAAGTGCCAATAAAAGCGTTGCGAACTTGTAGTTTTGACAAGGACAGATGAGTCTCGAGACCTTGCTTTAAAACATCCACTTATTATCTTTATTTTATTGAACAAGTGATGTAACCTCATAAAACGTCCTGTAGTTGTTTGCTAAGACACGGACTGTAAGACTGAAAATATATGAAGTTTGCCCACCTCACTTCTTGTTAATTTAAGGGGGACAATTATCAACAATACCTAACAATATTTAATGTCAGCGTTGTAGGTGCTTAATGTTAATGTGTAATAAATGTTTAATTTAGTTAATTGTTTAATATTAAGTCTAAAAAACAACACATTTGCGTTAAAATGTTATCCTGAAGTAAAAGAGGCCACGTTTTTAAATAAAAAACGAAATAAATTTGTATACTACGACCAAAAACTAATTAGGCTATGTCATGAAAATTGTACCTATGTAAACCATTGTGCTTTATAGAGACTCAAACATCTTGGCCTAACCACAAGTCGTATAACTCGAGCCATCTCTGTAGGTTAGTCAAATAGCGAGTCACATAAACAATGTGTGACATCTAATTTATTCTAAGCTTTTTGCACAGCCCAGATTGCCCAAATGCTTTGATGGTCGTCAGTACGTTATCATGCATGGCCAAGTAACACATTATGTGGTGGTGGTTTGAAAGTAGCCCTACTGTAAATTACGACTACATGAGTTTGTTATATGAAAAACAGGGAACAACCTGGGCAAAAGAACAAACTCGCCATAATTTCACATTTGAAATGCTTAAACAGATCCAGCAAACGCATAATACAGGGCCCTATCCAAAAAGATGCCTGTAAAACTATAGCGGAGTAAAATGGCTCCATATAATCCGATAAAAGTGCATTCATATTTTGATTCATATTTACTAAATGTGATTCGATTAAAACAATCATTTCGATTTCAGGCGAAGTATTTAAACAATTTAAAATAATATATAATTGTTTTGTTTTCGATATCATACAAAAATAACTATTAGGCTATTTTAGATATTTTAGCTGTGCAGAAAACGTCAGTAAGGCAAATAAAGTGGGTCATAAAACGGGTTGTTTATTAAATGGAGCAAATACTCTTTATGTTGCTTATTAAAATTCTCCTGTACCGAAATCCTTCTTCTATCAATGACGATGTCGTCTAAAAAAGTAGTGATCATTCTAACCACCACAAACAAGTCATTGTTTTATTAAAGAAATAGTAGCTTAATTGAATTTCTGTCCACATGTGTGTTTCTTGTAGTTGTAACAATATGCAGATGGCTGTAACCACCACTAATATTACATACCTTTACTGTTAGTAATGATAAGAATAGCATTGAATTTTTTTTTATCTTGTTAATGCTTTTGGGTTTTTCATTTACTAAGCAAACGTTCCGACTTTTTAGCCTTAGGATTTTGATAATGGCTGTAATAATCTGTTTGCTCATGTCTATGAAAACAAATATTTCACTTAGGGGTGTTTTAATATTATGTAAGCTATTGCATTAATCGCTACGTTTAATTTATTTAAACATAACAATTTATTGAATCTATTTAATGGTTTTAATCTTTTCTCATGGCTCTCATTAAAAGAAATCTGCAGGATTGTTCCTTGTAATTATAGGATTATGCTGATAACTGCAGGCTAATTTGTTAAGCGGAGTAACTGTGGAGTTAAATGAAGAATTATGTCGTTTTCAGTTTTTGATCGTTCTTGTTCGATCGCAGTAAGCAAATAAGTTTGATGCAAGTTACTGTGCAAATATCCGTCGCAAAAGTTCACATTGAGACGAAAATGCATTGATTAGATTCGTTTCAGCCCAGGGCTATATAATAGAATTAGCTTAGGTTTAAAGTTTGGTTCTCTGCATGTAAACTGCATGATAAACACAGAGCCGTCAAAACGGGCTACGTGTCTGTGTAATAATTTTGTCAAACACGCTTGTATATTTTTCGACATGTTTGGACTATTGTCCCTTGACTTATTTATGGCTGTCAGATGTCACGATCTCAGCACTGTTGCACGTGTTTCGCAGTATTTCATTAGAGCAGAGATTTTTCCGGAGGCTATACCATATTGTTTTTAATTTATAGTTATTACACATTTATATCCACAACTGCTATTCCCACTAAAATGTTTAGGCCACACTTTTGTCATAATGCGCTGGATTTAAAACATTTTCTAACACTCAGTAATGTTTATTATTAAAAGTGAATTGTTTTTGACGTGTAACACGCAGTTCTGTAGTACTAAGGCAGAAACAGTCACATCTCAATTTTGCACATTTTTGTAGTCCGTGTAGATTTTATCTTGTATGTGTTAACAGTCCTTTACGTGCATAATAAATACAGCTTTAGCATGCACAAAGGGTCAAACAGTTTCTTAAAATCAGTCTAGCATCTCTCGAAACCTTTCTTAACAGATGGTACAGTAAGTACATTTGGTAAGATGAAACAAAATGAAGAGAAGGATGTGCAGAAATAATGTTTTGTTCGTATTATATGATGGCTTTCAGGGTGGGTTACAGAATGTATCTGCGTTTGTGGACAGATATAACAGACGCTGCAGACATGATGTCACAGGCATATTTTTACATCAGGTTGAAGTCACTGTGGTAGGGAGCAGTCGCCTGGCTCAGTTGCGTCTTTGCACTGACAGCATAAGGATCCTTCATCCAAAGCACATGCCACAGCAGAACAAATGCAAACCAGCCATAGTCTCCCTCCAGCGCACTCTCCATCTGATTGGATATGAAGGGCAGTTAGTCCACTAAAAAGGTCCCTGTAAGTTTATACATCGCTGTCTCCATGTGTCAAGGCAGATTATCTCTCACCTTTGTTAAATCATCCCACTCATTTCATTAATAGATGTAAACAAGCGTCAAACAAGCATTTCTGAATAATTTAAGTTGGGGTTATCCCCATGCATTAGTATGTGAGGGATTGGTTTGAAACCATTACTTAATCTTGGTTGCAAGAGATAATATTGAACTGTGCTGTTTGCTCTGCTTTTTAAAAGGACTAAACAAAGAAGTTAGAATTAACTGTGCTATTAACTGTGCTCTTTCTGGCAGGACCAGAAAGATTTTATTTTCTAACCATTTATTAAGGTAATAATAGAGTAAATATTATTTATTTCTCCATTAAATCTACTTAAGTAAATTCAAAAGGAAGTAATTAAATAGAATAAAAAAATTGTGAAGCAGGTAGACATGTTAATGCTTGTCTGTCAGCAATATTTTAATTCTTTTAATATTTTTAAATGCAGCCCAAAGCAGACAAGTGTCAGTAAAAATCACAGTAATGGAATAGTAATTTAATGGAAATTTAGAATTAAGGTTCTTAGTAGTTGCACATGTGTATAATGTACACTATATCCTTTAGAAACATTCCGCTATATACCAACATAAAACAAACAGCTATAGCTAGGATAAAATTGTTTGTGTTTTGGTTGTCAAGAAAAATGAGCAGTTGTGGCTGTTGTACCCCAAAGGTTGCAGGTTTAATTCCCAGTGCCATAAGAATATGACTGAGGTGTCTTTAAACAAGGCACCTTACCTTAGGTGCTGCAGTGCTTCTCACTGCTCCAGATGTGTGTGTGCATGAACTGCAGTGCATGTGTTCACTTGTGTTCACCTGTATGGGTCTTATCATTTATTAATAATCTGACAACAAACAATTGTTTCTTGTTTTATCTTTCTTTTTATTTGATGTTCTTCTTAGATGGCCTGTATCTGTTTTAAAGTGTCAGATTATTTGCTGAGAAACATTTGAAATTCTTCAGCCTTAAACAAAAGCTCATATGCATAACATCAAAAGGGTTGGTTGTTAGAAATTACCATGTTGGTGAAACTTGTTTGCCTGAATCATGCAATTCACACACGCAACACATGACCCGTGATGACAAGTGATGCACCATATAGCACGCAGAGCTGAGCTCATGCTTTAATGAAAGCATGTGTTTTCACTGTGTTTTCTGCATATTATACATATTAGAAAGAGCCGTTTTGGCCTGTTTTAAGACCCAATTTTTGCATAGCTCAGTTAATCAATAATATGTTAATTTACATTACCAGATAATATATTTGCACATCATAACATATTTTAAAATCAAAATTTACAAAAGCACCTAAACAGTTTAAGTTAATTGTGACACTGTTCTGTCTTCAAAGCTAATTTTGTAGTGCATTTAGTTGCTTTTGTTTTAAGGGAGATGCAACATATTAATGTCTACTTTACAGTGCAATTTGTGCATGATGCGTCATAGTTTTTGGCTTGTACAATTACTGAGCACAAGAGGGCAAAAAAGCAAACCAGGAATATTTGCAGTTAATAATTGCAAGTCAGCTTTCTCAATAGGGCACCTGACAATAAATGTTTTACAAAAAATGACAGAAAAACCCACAGTTTGCTAAGAGATCAAGTCTTTTAAAGTAAAGGTTCACTATTTATGTGTTTTGAGTGGAAAACCACTAAGAAAAAAGAAAAAATTATTGTGTATGTTGAGATGCCAGAAGTAATTATTTTGATATTCTCTGTCTTATTTAAAATGTCTGTTTATTGCAGAGGTGCTCATAAACAGACAAAAGATAACTCCTTTAACTTATCTTTAAAAGTGACCTTTTAACTCATCTTCCATGTTCTTATTTTAGTAAATGCAGGGGTCATCTATTTGTGTTTTCAAATGTAAAGGATACGGGAGTTAAATTTTATGAAAATATACTGTCGGTCACTCAGGCTCTGGCCTGTGGCAAAGGCAGTGGATGTTTCCTTTTGAAGACTATAATTTACTGTGACAAATGAGTCATAAATTGATGGCATTGTTCAGTAACAGTGGCTCACAATTACTCACAGAGCAGATGCTGCAAAGGCAGGCAGCAGGAGAAACAAGCAAGGATATGATCTTTTGCCTTTGATTCAGACGAGTCACTTCTATTTTATTAATCAATCTGGCTAATAAAATTAAAGCAGTTCCTCACATTATTGTAGTACTTCTGGGTCTGGTTTTTGTCCCTAAAAATTGCCCTTGGTGTAAGAAATATGATGCCACTGTTGTTAAATCGCCCCCTCTTCTCTTTCAGTGATCTACATGCTTAGCGTAAAGTGCATCTCTACCAGGCCTTCTGAGGTAATAAACAACACTAATTGCCCTTCAAACAAACTTGACATGGGTTACAATGTTCAGATGAAGTGCAGGCCCCACCACAGTTCAGTTTTGCATGACTGCGTATGTATATGTACCATATATGTGGCGCACAGTCATGCTCTGTGTGAATATAAATGTGGCCCAGATCCACGTATGGTTATTTTGTTTCTATGGTTTGTGCAACATCTGATGAAAAAGCAGTCAAAGCAGTCAACATTTCAGTGTGCTGCTGTGTGATTTGTAACATATTTCTTAGTTTTCACAGTTCATATCCACAGTGCACTCAATGTGTTTTAATACATTTGGGTAAAGATGGAATATGGTGGACTATGAACATGTCATTAATCTCTTTATCATAAAACATTTTTTGAGAATCATGTGTTTAAAATAAGGTAAGTGAAACATGGCTATTTTTATAAGTCTGTGGCAAAGATTTATTGTGAAAACATGTTGTCTGTAATGTCTGCAAATGCAGTACATCACCCAGGTATTGTTTCCCTATATTAATATTACTGGCTATTTTGACATTTGGCAGCATCCACAGTTTGCATCGAAGTATGCATGTTTTGATGCAGGTATTTTCCCTGATGGTTTGTGTCTTTGTTATGAACCTGTTTGCCTGAGTTAATATTGTCAGACCACATGTTGCGTAGAGCATTTAACATAAGGACAATAATTATAATCATGAACTGGATTATCTTGGAATCATTTGAAAGCCAGTCCTTTTCCCATCAAAATGATTCCTATGTGTGAGGCAAATCAATGCTTAGCAGAGAGCTGGTGCCAGATGGTGTGCCTTCACCACAGTAATGCTGTGGTCCTGCTCATATGAAACATGACGCACAGACTTGGCTGAAGGCTTGTTTATTCCATTTTGTAGTGCTGTCTGCACACTTTAAGGAACAACCCCACTGGTTCAACACCCCAGCCTGGTCAGGGTTCAGCTCCTGACCTTTGTATGGTTGTATAGATACTGTCTGACCTCAAAAGTGAGCTCTGGCCTTCTCCAGCCTGGAGGATGAGGATGGTCTCCTGGCTGAGGATAAGCCATTTCTGTTCTGAGCTTTGATGCCAATTTTTATGTGTAGCTGAAATTGATTTCACATGAGTTGGGGGCAGCCTGCATCAGCAGATTTTTTGATCAAATTAAACCGAGAGTTGAAAAAAGAGACAGCGGCTGTACTGATCTTTAATTCAATAAACAGCGCTAAAGAGAGGGAGGCAGGAGAGCTGTCGGTGGCCATTCTCACCGCTCTCCTTGTGGTCAGAGATACATCAGCTGCTGCTCTTCAACACTCCTTCCTGCCTGGCTTTCCATCCAGACTTGTAAATGTGGTTAAGACCAAAAAAAGCTGTCAGATGTGAGTGTGACAGGTATCATCTTCCATCCATGGAGAGATATACAAAATTTAAATGACTTTTGCATATAGCGCTACTGTAGCTCAACAGGTATATTGTGGCGCTGTTGACACATAGGTCATGGGTTTCAGTCCATGAATTGATCAAATCTATAGAACCATGACATTGTAAGTTGTTTTGGATAAAAGCTTCTTCTAAATGCATCAGATATAAAGTGACAGAGCCACGTTCAGCATCACTTTTGCTGGTCTGATTTTTTTATTGTTTGTCCACAATCAAGAGATTTTGTGTGTGTTTTTTGACACTTTACTGGATTTAATAATCACATTGTGGGTCTGAACTCCCTTAATCTGTGGATGAAAGTTTACTAGGATTTATAAAAATGCTTCCCATATGTGACTGTTTCTAAAGTTTGGTCTTGATCTAATGATTGCTCCTTTAGTGATATGATTAGTTGGGTGAATTATGCCGCTTCATCAAATTCTGAGCACACCCGACAGCAGCAGTTAAGAGGGAGCAAAAAGCGAGTGAAAAGAAAAGGAAATAGAGAGAGAGTTAAAGGGAAAAAAGAGCACTGGGGATTGTGTTCTTAAGAGTTGAGATTCTCCAATCTTTTAAAAGCAGGACAAGAAGAGCTCCACTGTTTAATTCTGGATTATTATTGTTATGATCAACATAGCCATTTTAAGTTCTCTAGTAACATGTAATCATGATTCTTAATCCTTTTCTATGTAACCGGGACAAGAGTCCTCAGTGCAGTGGACAAAAAAGGCAAACTCCTGGCGCTCCATACGTCATGCGTCACTGCATTTGTCAATAGTGAAACACACAGAAAAATAGTTTCCCTGAAAGCACACTTTGTCAGGAACAGAAAAGGTAGTTTTCTTGCTAAATGGGAGCTACAGAGATGCAAAAGACCTCAGTTATAATTGAGAAACACTAGTCATACCAAAAATATTGAATAATTGCCCTCTGGTATGTAAATAGCTAATATTTCTCATGATGCTTTGTCATAATTATAGGTGGGGAAACAGTCTTATGCTTCATTTTGTATCCAATGGTAGCCATTCCAGTATCATGAGTTAGCATGAAACAAATATTCTAATATTTCTATGTGCTGACAGGTTGTCACTTTCTCTGATGTGTTGACCTGATGATCAGTGAGCTTTGCATTTATCAAAAACAATACTAAAAAAACTGCATTCATTACATTGGAGATACATTAGTCTTGGGGAAGAGTTATAAAAAGGGAGTTTATATATAGGTCTGTATGAGTACGACACTTCAAAAGGTCCAAAAATGTCTCACATATAATGATGGTCAAATAGCTCACAGACAGCAATTTTGGTTTATTCTGAATAAATTACACAAATGTCCAGCAATTGTCCTGTTTTTTTCCTTTGGGGAAAGACAGATGTGGGGGTGTTGGGTGCTGTGGTTGGGTCTGTTGTGTTTAAATGTGTAATAATAAAACAACTGTTAGGCTTCTGTACAGACATTTATTGTATGTAAAATGTACTGCATCTGGGGTCAATCTTCCCATTGTTTTGCCTTGATTTTTCCATTAGATATGACCAGATATCAGAACCAGTCAACTCTAGTGTGTGTGGCATTGTGGAATGTTTTTTTTGTGTGTATTTTCAAATAAAGGATCTCTTTATGGTGGTAGTCAAAGGACAAGGCTTGGCAAACAACTGGTCTCCACCAAGACTTTGAATTTCCCTAAAAAAAGAGTCAATCTCAAGGACAGCTAATTGGCAGCCAAATGCTTTCCATTTGAAAACAGAACACATGACTTTTCAAGCTCTATCTATACATTATAAAAAGCTGTGAGCACTGAATGTTGGAAATGTACTGTTGCCATTCACTCAATTCTGTTCTGTTGTAGTTCACTTCTCTTATGACCAAAAATTAGATATTACAGTTTTTCTCTGTTGTTTTCTTCCATTTTTAATCATAATTCTAGTGTGCAGAACTGTAAGTGCATTTCTCAAAACAACATGTGAGCCGCACAACATCATGGGTGACCAGCAAAAGCCTGTTACTTGCCCAAAATGCTTTGTCTATTGCATTTTTCATCAATCATCATGTCAATGCCAGCAGAAAGTCATATCCTTGTGTCATTGACTATGAATGTGACAGGCAAAATCATTAGTCATGTTATCAATAGAACATTGTACACAAAGTACGTTCATGTGTAAACTGTGGCTAAGGTTTTGATGACAATGTCTGAAAATGCCTGAGCATGTGACCAAGTGTCTGTATGTGGGAGAATCAAAACAAAATATTTTTATGTATACATTTATGTATACACATTGACAGCACTACAGAACAAAGGAATGGATACATAGCCTATTTAGAAATTAAAACACAGTAGAAAAAATGGAAAAATTATCAATGGAAAAATTACGGATCAGTCTTTCTATGCATCTGAATGTTGATTCTGTCTGTTATGACTCCGTGCCCTTCATCACAAATTCTTAGTCTTCTTCTTTATTCTTCTTCCATTGTCAGAACATGCTGTTGTGCTCTGTCCATACATACCTGTAAAATCAGGGTTTATGAAATTGACCTCTGAGCTATTTCACAGAACTGGTTCATATCAAGTTAGGGCTCACCCGTTTTGCTAGTATAGGCTTCCAACCTGAAATAATGGCTATTTGTTTTGGGGCCTATAACAATTCAACAGAGAGCCAGTAAAAGTCATTTTGTGTGCTTGTCCAAAAGCAACAGGAATTGTTTGAAACAGTCGACAGATGTACATAATCATTTGCGTAAAAATGACTGAGGTACATTAGAGCAATGTGCCTTTTCCCCAGTTTTTTCCCCAGACACTTCAGTGCTGCCCACTGTTCTGTGTGTGTTTGTTTTCATACTTCCTGTATGTGTTTCACTATTCTGGCATGAGTTAAATGCAAAGGTCACATTTCAAGTATGGGTTACAGTACCTGCCAAATGTGTCATTTTATTCATGTGTCACTTTATTGGAATTTAATACAAGATTATTATAAATAATTAAGTGTTTAACATCATTTACTTCCAATAAATAGTATTAACACTAGTGTTAATAAAGTTGACAGGCACTTATTCATATGAATTATACACTGTTAGCATCATATGTTTTTACTTATTTACAAACAGAAAATAAATCCTTTCTTTCTGCCTGACTGGTTGTGTCACGAAGAAAGTCTTTTAAAATATAGACGGTTAAACTGTAACCCATCATTTTAATTTTAAAATCTTTTTTTGCTGTTTCTCTAAAATGTTAAATTTAGTTTTTGTGTAATTTTGATATTTCACAGACAAAATGATATACTTTAATAAATGCTTGTCATATTTGAGAATTGAGATGTCATGTATCATATTGTACTGAATACTGCAATGATACAATTCCCAGGCTGCTCTGACATCTCTTCTCATCTGTGCCATAAGTTAATATAAAACCTCAATGTGGAGAGGAGGAATTCTGGCACAGAATGATATTACCCTGCTATTTTCATAACCACCAGAAGGGCTTTCTTCCTTGGTTGGAAAGAATTTGTCTTTGGGTCATGAGCGTCATTATGGAATTACCTTTCAACAACTTCAGTTCAACCATGAACAATCCTGACTATGTTCAGGATTACTCTGCTTCTCTTTCTTTTTATTTTCATTTACAACATTATAATCACAAGTCTAATATACCCCATACAATTACAGCGGTATCACGCAAAGAACTTTGCCCAAAGAACTGCAGATAATCATGGGTGAGTTAAAACATCTACAAAACCTGCAAGAGCATTTGTTGAGGTTTGCAGTCAGAAGGGGTAGGCGATCGATTTGTAAATTATCCCAGACTTCAGACTCCAGATGTTCTGTGTATTTTTGTCACAGTCAGGGTCTTATCCTGACACATGTTCAGATAATCTATGATTCTTTATTTCGTCTGAACTGTTTCTGTCTTAAACAACCCCCTCGTGGATTTTACTTTGAAAAGCTAGCTAGTGTGGAACGTCCACATAAAGTTCAGAGTTATAGACTTGGCATCAGTAATGTCTTTTTATTTGTATCCCAAGACAATAAAAGCAACCATTTTCAATCTTGTCTCTATAGCTCTTTTACCACAAAGTCTCACATAAAACGTCTCTAAATCCTTGGAAGGCTCTTTGTCTTCTATCTTCTGGAAAAGCCCAACTAAACAAACATAGGCTCTGATTTGTTGTGTTTACAGTTGTGGGAGGATACTCAGTATAATATGTATCATTATGTGTTCTGTATGAATCACCAGACAAACAATGTCAGTAAACCATGGTGAATAACATTTCCCGAATGTGATGGCCATTGCATTTTTGAAAGATTACGGATTCGTATCAATTCAGGACCATTTTCTACTTCTAAGCGTTTCTTGAATTTGGAACATGCTAATGTTATTAAACACTAGTCGTCACCGTTGTAATGTCTGGGTAAAGTAAGGTGTAGAATAAATAATTTGTTCCGGCTAGTGTCAAACATGATTTCATTGCAAGAAAAACAGGCTTTGTCTCTCTGGGCCGGGCTGAGGCAGCATTCCCTGTAAGTGCGTTTGGAGGGATGAAAGCTCAGCATGATCCCAAAGGTCATCCTTTGACTCTGTCTTTGTTTTCACAAGCAAAGGCCTGATCCTTGGCAGTTGGTGAGCAGATCAGCTGCTGTTGTCTTAGTGAGGTAGGCCGCACTCTCACAGTGAGGTGCCCGCTGTCATCAGTGTGACCTTTGACCTGACTGATGGCAAGACCCAGGACTTCTGAGGCTAAAAGCGGTACTGCAGATGAACAAGGACTGATATCCTTGGGCGGCTAAAAGATCAAGTGTACTGGACTTATTTTTATTTATTTAATTGGGGTCTCTGTATATTTTACTGGAGAAACAAGAGCAAAAATAATTGTAAAACCATTTTATTGATTGTTAAACTTGAAAAATGAGTGCAATTAACATTTCAGTTTCAATCAAACCAATGAGATAATGTGCTTATGGTCACATAAAAATGCAAAGAATAGTCTACAAATAGACTATTTTGTCTAAAACATTCACAAATCATCAACTACTTTGTAGTTTTGGTTTCTGCTAATAAAATCTATATCTATTATGTCTTATTTCACAAGCCAAACAGAAGCCAAGCAATCTTCCTATCATGCAATCTTTGTGATAATGAGCAAACTAGAAGAAGAGGTCACAGGAAGTTTTACCTACTTTTTTTACCTACAGACATATGGAGCTGAGCAATACTATTGTGCTTTCAAACCAATGCTGTCACTGATAAATTACTGTTAGTGATCTAATGCCTAAAAAACTGCACCTGTGCACACAAACTAACACACAGCTGTCCTGTAACAATTAAACAAGCAACAGGTTACACTTTCTCTTCCTTATGTCTTTCCCATGCTCCTGCTTACCACTCTGGCGCAAGTGGAAACATTATCATTGGGTTTGTGTCTCCCCTCAGGCTCTCATAATTTAATTAAACATTCACTTAAGAGGATCATGCAGGAAGAGACCGGCTGGTCACAGGCGGGTCAGACAGGCAAAAAAAAAAAATACAGCCAAACCGACTTGAAAGATTTCAGCTCAATATATACTTCAGTTTATTGTGTATTAAGAATCATGTTTAAGGTTTGCAGCTGTAATGTGAGGAATATTGTCTTGCATGTGATTTTGTTTGGTAAAATTGCCCCACATCAACTGTCCCGCTGCAGAAACACAGC